>VKOC01026752.1:0-34434 GCA_009364415.1 Spea multiplicata
ATGCATGAATCTGTATGGTAGCGCATTTTTGGAAAAGAAAAAAAAAAAAAAGATTAATTAATTAATTAAATTGGTTGAGTAATTCCTAGAAATATATTTTTCCGCAATAATTTTTATTGAAGTTTTGTATTTAGTAGAATATAGTTATTTACAATAAACATTTGACAGAGTTGATGAAAATGCATGAAAAGTGTGTTACAACGGATATTCCATTCCGAGTTGATTTCCAATTGTTGAATTGGCTCCAGTAGATGAAAATAAATAAATGAATGAAAATGAAAATAAGAATATATTAACTGGATACAATATTAAGAAAAAACATACTGTATTAGGAAACAATACCATAAACAAACACCACTGGCCTTGCTTCTACCTTATAGTGAACCAATAAGTTATATTAATCATCAAGTATACGAAAGTGAAAGGGAAAAAATAAAGCTATAATACATAACATTTTTTACAGTAGCAAAGAAATACTTTTATAATTAAAATTCATACAAAACTACACAAAGTGTATGATGTATGTAGAAATATTCATTACAATTATGTCAAAACCTCTGGCTTGTGGAAAAATATACGATTATTATATTAATTGATAAATGTTGGTGACAAAATTATGCATTTGGCGTACAGTATGTTTTAGTTCTTGAAATTCTGTTTCCAACACAACCTTTAATTTGTGGACAACACAAAACCAAATTTAATTGATAAATGTTGGTGATGAAAAACAAAAAAAATACTTTTTTTAATAAATTGTGCTTAATAGATCATGGGTAAAGTTGTTTTACGATTTCGTGGATTTGTCCTTTGATGAGAATTTCTCACATATGAATGCGTTCGCTTTATTGCCACACCACTAGGAACCTTGTTGTTCACCTTAGATTAAAACACAATTGTAGTTGATAGATGTGCCGCTATAGTGTCTGCTACTATCCTTCAAGGCAGGTTACTCGGGCCCTCATGCTCATTAGAGATTAATTAGGGGGAGGGGCGATTGACCTCTAGACCCTGGTCGCTAAGGGGATATAAAGGAATCTGGTGGGGAGGGGAAGCAGCTGGACTTTGAATAGAAGAGACAGATGCCCTGAAAAAGAAAGGATGACTGAGAAAAGAGAAGAGAGGAGGTGGGAGGGAGGGAGAGATTTATTCACAAACAATAAGGAACAGCATTAATAATATCCTGGGAAAAAGGACTTTTCTCACAGCCCTCAATTGCCCCTAACAGTTATACCACTGTTAAAGAAACCCCTTCTCCCTTCATAGAAATAGCTCCACACAGCTCAGACATAGTGTTTGGACCACCCCATACTCTTAATAGATGACATCATCATCAACAACAATGCAGCATCTATCTCTTCTGAGCTATGTAGGGGCTATGGCTTTCACTTTTCATTCATGCACAGTTTTTGTTTATGTGAGTTACATCGTCATGTATGTAACAGGAGAGTTGAAACTTTGAGCAGGTTGCGTAGGTAAAACATTGATGCAAAATTTGGAGGGCAATAAGGACAACAGGGGTAAGGAAATTAAATAATTTATATTATAAAAGTTCTATCATATTAAGAGACATCCATGCTATTACTATACAAAAACTGAAAGAACAAATCAATAGGAATCAACAGAGTGAACATAGCACGTTGACTAAACAGATCTCCTGATACGTATATGAAGTACACTTGGCAAAAGTAGTGTTCCTGGTTCACAAATCATTGGTGACCTATGATCACTTTTTTCAAGAAGATTAGTACCTCTATATAAGTGAAGTGAAGTTGTAAAGGATGTCTAGCACTAGAGGTGTTCATGCACATTCTGCTAAACCAATCCAGGTAGAGTTGATGATGCAAATTGCAACTCTATACTCTAGCTTTGAATGCCTGCCCTATCTTCTCTGACCCTGACCAGCCTCCAGGGGCCGACAGAATTGCACGCAAACTGGCCACACCATCTGTCATTAACAGTCGAGTGAAATGCAATTGAAAAACAAAATCAGCGTGCGTTGGTTACCTAGACGTTGATGGCATGTAAAAATAAATAAATACCTTCATAAACATTCACACATGACAAAAATCTTAGACCCAAGACTCAAAATCGGGCACAATTTTGGTTTGGTTTTTTGCTCACTGGTTTTCGGCTACGAAACTTTCTGTTTGGATGAAACTCAAATAATTATCTTTGGGATATTATTCAACTCGGGATTTTTTTTTACATTTAATTCATAGTATAGGAAAAAAGCAATGTAAAGAGAAAGCCCAACCTGTCCTTGAAAAAAATACACAATTTGTGTGAGTACACTAACCGTGGAAAACAGGATTCATGAGTGGACAAATAAATGCTAAAAAATGGGAAAAAAGCAGTTAATATAAAGTAAACTCATTGTTTTTATCAGTCAGTTGTTGTGAAAACTAACTATCAATGTTTATCTTGTTTGTTTTGAAAGTAACATTGTATAAATACTTACATATTTTCTCAATAAACTAGTTCCCTTAGTTGACCCCCCCCCCTTTACTAAGTTTCAGCTAGTTTTTGGATGTGTTTTACCATTCACCAAAGAGCTAAAGTTGCAGTGCTGTGTAAAGGCCTCCAGAGCAGCAGGGCTCCAGTCAGTTTGGGGAAGAGGAGCAGCAGGATGGTTCAGGGAACAACAGCCCTACAATGGTCCAGTTACCCTGGTACTGTCATCATTTTTAGTTATTTTTCTGGACTCTCTTATTATTTCATCTGTTTACCCCGTTCCTTATGTGTATTTTACAGTTAAGCACATGGCCGGTATGTGTTTGTTGTTCCCTTACCCTCCTGCTTTCTCACCTGACCAGATCTTAGTTGTGATTTCTTGGAACTGTTTGACGGTTGGGCCCCTCAGGAATTCCCCCTTGACTCTGGACATGACCGCTACAGCTGCCTATTGCACTGAACGCTTTTCTGTTAGACTCATGATGGGGCACAGGCTGGGGTGCTCCTGGAAAGAGAGCCCACTTGGGAACCCTGGTTTTCTTAATATTATCTGGAGACTGGGGTTTGGTAACTGCTGCCATGGACTTCTTGTCTGACTTTATCACCAGGTGACCTTTCCATTGCTGTCACTCAGGGTCCTGTCTCCAGATCATGGAGCTTTTTGGACTGGGACATCCTGGGACCCCTATCTATCAATGCTCCATCAGGATCACGTCAAAATCAGTGACTTTGTGTTGCGCATGTAGGAGCAAGTATGCGTGATTAAGGGAATGAATGATTATCTGTGAACGACTGAATGATGAGGATGTGAATGAGTGTGTGTGTGTGTGATAGCATAAATGTGTGGGGGATAGCATGGCATAGGGAGCCTGTAATCACACTCCTATCATGCTCAGGTTCAAGAGCATGCTGGCTGAGAGACTGAATATAGCTGCAGCTCCAGCCTTCTAAGGAACAATATTGTAACCTGGCTGAGGCTCTTAATCAGCCAGCACAGCCCTGTTTGCCCAGATGGCACCCGCACTACAGGGGGGATAACATTGTATTCCTTAATCCCCACACCTGATACATTGCCTGTATACTGATGGAATTTGTGATGGCATGTGGGTTGTGATTGGTGGTTGGGTTCGGTGCACATTGAATTTAGATCATATCTAAATTCTGTGTGTAACCCTGTAACATTCATACACCCTCCTTCACCCCCATACCTAACCTGCAGATCTCTCTGTGTGCTGCTCGCAGACTTCTGCAGGGGCCTCTGCTTCCCTCTATGTTGCTCACACTGTGTGAGATCAACTTTTCCTGTACTTCCCAGGGGAAGTAGGAACGGAGCAGATTCATGTGACGTGACGCAAACTGACGTGGCTCTGCTGGGTTCTTGCTTCCTGTGGGTGGTACAAGAGGTGTGCACTTGGCCACATACCAGTTTTCCTTTGTTACACCCCATCCCTGTGGATTTAAGTCTCACGGACCCTATATACCTTAAGGACTGACCTTCCATTTCTAAAGTTAGGTCTCTCTTGTTTAAAAAAGAAGCGGGTGCACTTCTCCACTTTCTCCAAGTGCTTTACCCGGGCAGTAAAAGTATTGCTTACACCAGCCTCTTTTAACTTAAAAAGAGTTTGCAAATGCGAATGAGCGTTCGCTCATGAATAAGTTTTCAGCAACGCTCTGCACCCCCCACTCTCCTCCCCGAGACCTCTAGCTCGGTCGCGGTGCCGGAATATGACGTCATATTCCAGCGCTCAGCAGTGAAGCAGCGATAACCACGGCAGAGCAGTGAGGCAGAGGCCTCACGCTCCCAACGCAGGACCTCTACAAGGTAAGTGAACTACAAAGGAGGGGTAGATAGTGAGAAAGGAGGGGGTAGATAGTGAGGACGGGGGTAGTAAGAGTATTGAAATAAATAAAGAGTGAGAATGAGTGGGAAAATGAATGAATTAATGTGTGGATGAATTTGTGAGAATGCATTAATGAATATGTGTAAATGATTTGTGTGAATGAGTGAGAGAATAAATGATTGTGTGGATAAATTATGTGAATGAAAGTGTTAATTAGTGAGTGACTGTAAAAGTATTTGTATGTATCATAGATGTGTACTTAAATTGTAGAAAGACACCAATGGCATAGGCAGGGTGTGCAACCTGTGATTTATGCCTGTAATTTAGGGGGTTTTATCTATACCTTTAATGCCGAGTTTTTATGGGAATTCCAATTGATCTATACCAATTGGGTTAGTGTGTTATGTTGATTTATACCTGTAATGCTATGTTTCCATACATTATTATAGTATACCTGCAAATACATTGTAACGGGTTCACCAAGACAGCTGTAGTAACTCCCAGAGATCAACCAGATGTATCCTCCTGTTGTCCCCGAAATCACTTCCAGCAGCAGTCAGCATGCACACCTTGGAACCCTGCTATGTGTACCCAATACGTACCATACGTAGACACAACAACCTTGAATTGAGTACAGTAGGAATGAACAGTTTATTGTTGTAAAACAGACTCATATATCCAAAAAACTGCATTAACATAAATTGACAGATACATGCATTCAACCGAACCTTTAATTCCCCTGGCAGCAATCCTATTGATGGGATTACACAATGGAGTTCCTACCTGTGCTATCTTTGTTTGACAGCCAGGCTAGAGTCATCTCTGAGGACCTTGAGGCCCTGTATGACAGGCCATTCTGTCACATACATGATTTGTATGTCTAATTCTGTTTATTTGATCTATACCTTCAGTGCTGAGTTCACATGTGAATTAAAGCTGGGTTTTGTGTGTTAATGTTTCAATACATTATTTATGTTTACTTGCAAATACAGGGTTTGTATGTCTTATTCAGTTGATCTATACATGCAAGTGCTGTTTCATATGTTGTTTATTTGATCTATACCTAAACTGCAGGGAGTAAGTAAAAGAGAGGTATGGCTTAGTGAATGAGGGGACACAGGGATACTTACGGGGGAGACAACCTCTCAATGTCATGGTAGGGTCAGGAGGGAAGACTGCACTGACTCTCAGAGTCTTCCCCTAATCTGCGGGTGTGGCAAATATTTTGTTTGGTGAGGGAGAGTAGGGAGGGATTGCATGCTAGGGAGCGTGGAGTGGGGTTCAATTTTTTCAATATAAAATGTGTTAGCAGCAGGGTCTAATATTTATGTATATTGTCAGCAGGGTCTAATATTTATATATATATATATTATCAGCAGGGGCTAATATTAATATATATGGACAGCAGGGGCTCATATTAATATATATCAGCAGCAGGGGCTAATATTAAAGAATGAAAACTAACCGCCAGTTCAGCTGTTATTTTGAAATCATATTGCAATCATGGTATTTACTTCAAAGAGATAAGTACATATTATGTGGTTAAAAATGCACGTCTAATACATATATATATATATATATATATTGTTAGTATACACAGTACTGCAATCTCACAGGTGACCTCTAGAGGCTGCAACGCACAAGACACCTATTAAACAAATACAGAGTCCAAGAGTGGAACGCTCACATAAAGCTTGTGTTGCCAGATGATGTGCAGTGATGCTAGGCAAAAGTGCTTGTGCTGGATCTTTGGTGTTGATTTGTGATGTAATTGATTGTATTATTTGTGCTGTCATCAGTGATGCCATTGGTAAGGTAACTGATAAAAGCATTGATGATGTCATTTCTGATGTAATTTGTATTAGGGATGCACCGATATATCTGTGCCCGAAATATATCGACCGAAAAGGGCATTAGCAGCAAAATTCTAAAACAAAGAAAAATGGCTGAAAATAATCGTCCGCGGGGCGATTAATATATAACATTAATATATATATATTGTTATTGATTATTTTTGTCCAGAGAATTTACTAATTCATCCCACGGGTTAGAAGGTCCAGAATCAATCCTAACCAATTCATCCCAATGGCTGGAACATTTAGTAGGCCTAGATTCAGACTTCATCAATCTAGGATTAGCGTGTGGCTTTATAAACTGTGTGTGTTCAATGTATTACAATGTATAAATTGTAATTATAACATAATGAAGCACTGCTTTGAAACAAGGCTGGGGTGCAAGTTTGAAATCTACCACACGTTTTGTACATTGCCCATTGATGATGTCATTTCTGATGTAATTTGTATTAGGGATGCACCGATATATCTGTGCCCGAAATATATCGACCGAAAAGGGCATTAGCAGCAAAATTCTAAAACAAAGAAAAATGGCTGAAAATAATCGTCCGCGGGGCGATTAATATATAACATTAATATATATATATTGTTATTGATTATTTTTGTCCAGAGAATTTACTAATTCATCCCACGGGTTAGAAGGTCCAGAATCAATCCTAACCAATTCATCCCAATGGCTGGAACATTTAGTAGGCCTAGATTCAGACTTCATCAATCTAGGATTAGCGTGTGCACATCCTGTATTTTGTAGTCCTTCTTTTGAATTTCTTACTACAGGACTATAACCATCTAAGCCATTGTTTGATATTTCTTGTGTTTTACAGTAAGTGAAGCCAGAATTTGAGTTCATTAGACCAGCACTGGAATTTACCAATATATTGTTAGAACTATCTGGGCCATGTTTATATATTACTGATCCATGATTAGAATTTGTAAGTCCAATGGTGAGCTACTTACTTTTAATAAAAGTGTGGCTATTTGTTTGGGTGGGGTTGTTTGTTTTCGGTTTCGTTTTCGGTCCAGAATTTTCATTTCGGTGCATCCCTAATTTGTTTGTCATTAATGATGTCTTGTCTGATGCCATTGTATTTCCTGGCTTTTGTTTTTTGCCATTGAACAATCTTCTCGCTGTAGGAATTGTGAGATGGATTTCTGGTAAAGTTGTAAAAGTGGCCATTCTCCAAACGAATGCGTTAGTCTGAGGACTGGAGCAGCTACCCATCTGTAGAAGGCCTGGAGTGTGACAAACATTGCTTCCATTTGTATTTGTATTAGGAATTTCTCAGTCTAGTCTATGTTTAAGTGTTACTTCCTTAATCCCTTTACCTCTGTTACATATTCGCCATTGTTGTGTGTGTAAGGAGACTTTTCTGGTGTTTGGTGTACTCTCTTACTATTTTGTTATGTTCATCTGTTCCTGTTTCCTGTTGTATGTAAACTCCCCTTCTCCTGGCAATGTGGCTTTATAAACGGTGTGTGTTCATTTTTATTGTGATTGGTGCGTTGTTCATGATTGGTGCTACAGTTTTGGAGAGACATTTCTTTCCATGGAGGAACTTTGGCTACGAGGGAGGCCCCGACAATGTCCAGGGACCCTTGGGTCTACCCCCTACTCCATGGTCCAACAATTCTAGCTTAAATCAGTGGCAGGAAGTTGCAGGCGTTTAGGAAAAGCAGCAACTTGGCCACTAAACGGAAGACCACATAAAATTCCAGGAGAATTTTACCAACCTAACTGCATTGTGCCAAATATAAAGTTTGGTGTAGGAGGCATAAATGGGGGCTGATTTTCAGAGGTTGGGCTAGGTGCCTTACTTCCAGGGTAATCTTAATGTCTTAGTATATCAAGACATTTTGAACAATGCTATTTTTCTAACTTTTTGTAAACAGTTTGAGGAGGCCATTTTTTATTTTAGCATTCCGTGCTCCAGTGCAGAAATCTGGCATGAGTTTGGTGTAAAAACTAGACTGGCCTGCAGGGAGCCCTGACCTCAACCCTATCAAACACCTTTAGGATGAACAGGTTAGAGATTGTGAGCTAGGCCTTCGCGTCCAACATCAGTGCCTGACCTCACAAATGCTCTGGAAAGCGATCCCTAGAAGAGTGGAAAGTGTTACAGGTGCAAAGGAGGGTCCAGCTACATATTATTGTCTATATATTTAGAATGCAGTGTCATAAAATGTTGATGGAATGGTCAGGTGTTCCAGAATGCTTGTCCATATGGTGTAGCTACTTTATAGGAGATTTTGTGCAAAATTGAGTAAACTATGCATTAAAACTCTAAATATTCTAGACTGTACCATTAAAATTAATCACTATTTACTTTCAATATAGTAAGGATTTTTACAATATACCTAATAGTTCTTTTTGCCTTTTTTTAGGTACACTGTATCCAGTCAGACGGGTGAAGTTCCCCCTCTTCAGTGCACCAGGACAGGGTATAACATGGGAATTTGAGGAAAATCCTGGACAGTGGGTTCCATTTGAGACAAGATTATCAGTTTTAATCCAAGGGGTTTTAGAAAAGCAACAGCCTGGTGTCCGTCTTGGGGAACCCTGCAGTGGCACTAATATCTGCTTTCAAACCATGACCAAAATGGAATTTCCGTCACAGAAGAGGACTAGGGTCCGTGCTCGTGGCCATTACCCGTACCCTTCTGCTAGCAAGAATCCTGTACCAGCTGGCCTACAGTCGGGTTTACCACTTCAGCTAAATGATGTTATCAAGTCTAATATTGAGCCATTTAATCTTAAAGCAGAAGTGATTGGTGACAGTCCTGAATCACTTAACTTCAACAATATAGGAGTAGACTCCAATACCAAGGTAGTGAATTATAATTTTGGAACAATACACTCTAACATTGGACTTACAAATTCTAATCATGGATCAGTAATATATAAACATGGCCCAGATAGTTCTAACAATATATTGGTAAATTCCAGTGCTGGTCTAATGAACTCAAATTCTGGCTTCACTTACTGTAAAACACAAGAAATATCAAACAATGGCTTAGATGGTTATAGTCCTGTAGTAAGAAATTCAAAAGAAGGACTACAAAATACAGGATGTGCACACGCTAATCCTAGATTGATGAAGTCTGAATCTAGGCCTACTAAATGTTCCAGCCATTGGGATGAATTGGTTAGGATTGATTCTGGACCTTCTAACCCGTGGGATGAATTAGTAAATTCTCTTTCCCCACCTTCAAACCCGTGGGATGGATTGGTTAGATGTGATTCTAGACCAGGGGATTCTAGGACTGGACTGGAAAGGTCAAATTCTAGGTATGCAGATTCTAGGCTTTCTCTAAATAGGTCTAATTCTAGGCCTGCTAAACCTGGATTCATTGACTATTATTCAAGATCTGCCGACTCTAGGCCAATGAACCTGCATTCTGGAACGACCTATTGTAAACCTACAGCATCCAGCAGAAATCTGTCTAGGTCTGTTTCAGTTAGGACCAGCAGGAGCCCCCCACCTTGCACTTGTCCTCAGTGTGTCTTGGTGCAGACTGTAAAATCATCTAGCTGGCCTGGAATGCAACCAAGTAAAAGACCAGAGGGAGGGCAGCAAGAGAGAAGATGCAAGACAGGCAATTTAAGGTAAATGCTGATGTATACTCACTGATACATTATCTTGCTCGGTCTTCTCAAAATGTTTGCAGCTGACATTGTCTTTAAATCCTCGGGATCGTAAGCTTGTGAGCAGGGCCCTCTCCACCTAATTTATCGGTGTGTCTTTGTCAATTCTAGTCTTGTCATACCCCTTGTATATACGTATTGTAAGAAGCGCTATATAAGTAAAAGACAATAATAAGTGACGTTTGTTCTGTGCTCTTTTGTCTATAGGATTCCATTGGTACCACTTAGTAACATTCAAGGTTCAGGAAAGATCCCCCCAGCCCTGGCAGGTAATAAAAATCACAAAAAACCTTTTTTCCCCATTGAAAGCACAAAATTGCTTGAAATTGCTTTTGGATCAACAACGGTTAAAAAAAGGAATAGGAAAAGGGTTGAGTTCGATGGATGCAAGTCTTTTCTCCACCTACTGCTATAACTACACAATACTCCAATCGAAACTGAAACCACAGCTCAGAACACTCGTTTTTAGTTTGATTAAAAAAAACTTTTTCATAGAGGTAAATGAATTAGCAGGTAACGTGCTAAGGGAAATGTAACAGTTAATAGCAGTTGATAATCTAAATAAAAGTTAGTGTTTGAATCAGTTTAAGGATTTAACATATTTATAAAATATTTTGTCATGTAAATTAGTATAATTAAAAAAATGTGTTTTTTCTGTCATATTACTACCCAGTTAGCATTGATGTAAGTTAAGTTAGGTAACAATTCATGCATGACACACACTGGAGGTTGTCGCCACTATGAACATATTTGTTCTTCGTTTCAGGAATAAGTGGCCTCTTGATAAGTGCAGTGGGTCTTCCCATATGTCTTTCTGTTCCACAAACCCCCATACTTTGCCCGCCACCTTTTAAGAAAAGAGAGATACGTCCTGTACCTGGCATCATGGGAAGCAGTCGCAAAATCAGCAACAAAAAGGGTACATTTTGTTTTCTTTAATGTTAATTCACCTTGTTAGCTCTTTCCATTCAGAACTACGTCTTACTTTTCACTACACTTACTCTGATGTTTCCTAATCCTTTTGGCAACATTTGCATTCTTATGCCGTCTCAGCTTCTTACTCTGTGTTTGTTTTATATTGTTGTCTATGTCAATTCATGCTTAATGTCTTAAGAGTATGTTTGAGCCTTTATTTATCATAAACACATTTAATCAGTAGAATACTTAGCTAAATAATAACTTATTTTCAGGAGGGCACTCAGAGACACTGTGAATGCATACAAACCACCTGTTCCCAAGACACAGGCAAAAAAGCCAAATAATGGAAATATTAGTTGCAAGGCTGAATTCCCGGAGTTTCAAATAATAATTATATAGGAGTTGAGAAGACTAAAAATGAAGTAAACACCCCCCCCCCGGAAAAAGATCAACAAGCATAACCAAAAATATGTCACTTTTATGCATTCTTAAAATTAATTTACTGCCAAATAAAGCAGAACCTATTAGGTTACTCTAGCAGTAGGCTAATGTAACTTTGCATTATCATTGATTGATCACGTGTTATTCTGTAGTGTTGTACATATACTATATGCTGATTAAGTAGGCTATCAAAGTACAAATCTACACACACACACACACATATATATATATATTTATATATATATATTAGGGGGGGTACTCAATGTTGTGTGACCCTGAGGTACAAGTGGGGCTGCGGTAAGAGGGTGAGAAGAGGTAGTGAGTAAGATGGATGCCAAGGAAGGGAGGGTATGGGTGAGTATGTATGTATGTTAGAGTAAAAGTGTATGTGTGTTAACATATGTGTGCCAGGGTGTATGTTAGAGAGGGGGCAGGGGGCAATGATAGCACATACAAGGTGTTTAGGGGTAAAGATGGCACATATGAGCTGTTACTCACATATGGGGGCATTGACACGCAGGGGCAAAATGACACAGACATGTTTCTTGGGGTTTAGGATGGCACTGGTAGGCTGTTTGGAGGCAAAGGTGGTACTCATAAGCTGCTTGGGGCAAAGGTGGCACTTACAAACAGTTTGGTGGAAAGGTGGCAGTGTGAACCCCCACTTGACATCGATCTAGGAAAGCATAATACATTTAACAGTTTTTGTGATAGTTCCCTCTGTTACATTCTTTTTTCTTCATTTTTAGTTTTCTCAATTTATATACTCACAGTCACTAAGAAAATCATCTCCTGTTATTACGAGACTTAAACAGTGCATCCCTGGGAAATAATCGTAACAATTATTGTAACGGAGCTGGCCAGTCCAACCGACTGCCTCCGCTGTCTTGTGCTTCCTTAGCCTGGGACTCACACTTTCCCCGGTTCCCCAGTCACTCGCCGAGACTCAGTGTAGGGGAAAACCAAACGAAGACTGATTTATTTCTCACACACAGAGCTGGATATATCCAGCAAAACACACATTTACATAACACAAGATATTGGGACACAAACAACCCCCTTAATCTGCCTCCCAGAGACAACAGGGGCAGTAACGGGATTAACAACACAATAGGTGGGGGAGACTGATTTATACATTAAACTAAAACAATGGCGGCCTCTCCCTGGTGGCAGACCCTGGCTGTCTGCTGGAGATAATCCCCTCAGCCAGTGATGAGAAGATACTGCTGGGGGTAGCCACAGAAGTCTCTACAAACCCAGGGCCCATAGTCAATAGGGAGGAGGCTGGCAGTCAGGCTTCTCCAGTGGCCCCAGTGATGGAGGCCTCCGTCACAATTATATCACTTTGTCGCGTTCTCTTCCACTCTTCTGCATAATTTGGTCTTATTTCTCGCTCATAGGTAAGAAGCCAGAGGAAATTATAAAGCAGTTTCTTTTGCAAGTTAAGATTCCTCCACTGGAGGTGAGTGTTGGATTACATTTGATTTCTAGAGCACCAACATATTTTATAGCAATTTTACTACTAAAATTAACAATATGGAGGAAAGAAGAGACCCAGAAGGGGCTGTCCAGTCTATGCAGGGATCTCTGGTTACTCCCCTGTTGGCTAATCACACACTGTGATTTTGGGGGCCAAGATCTAATTTCGAAATCAGTCGCCATTTTCCTGCCGGAATCAAGTACTTCTGTACGTAGGATCTCTATTAATTTGTCTCCCTTTTATTTTTGTCGGTGTGACTAAAATTGTTAATATCCTTTTTATATGTACTGTGAATATTTTTTTATTTCACAATAAATCATTCATTCCTGCCTTTGTCTGATATAAGAACCACATTTTCCTCGAAGGGACTTATTTAATAGTCCGTAGTTTGCATAGATGGTTGGCTATTAGAACTTTTTGTTTCGTAGGAATCCCCAATTTGCAGTTGGGTACGAATCAAGTCTAATATAAATATACTATATAGACAAAAGTATTGGGACACCTGACCATTACACCAACAGGGCTTTTATTGGCTTTATTTTTGTTGAATAAATCATGACACAATGTAATATGCCATGTGTTGTTTTTACCTAATCTGAGGTTGTATTTAGACCTCCTAAGAGACAAATTGTCATTTTTTCCTGATATGTGAAACTATAAAATGTACTTTCCTTTTCACACGACTGTAGGTTTTGAGGGACAGCACTTTTGCAATATATATACTTTGCATTTTATATTGAGCTTTTGTGTATTGTATGATGTTTTTTTTCATCATTTGTCATATAGGATTGTGCTGTGTGCTTACGCCCCCTCTCTGAGCGTGAAGTTGGCAAGTTATACCGCTGTTCTCATACCAACCATGTCAGATGCCTGGCATCTCTATACAAGGTGAGACATCCCAAGCCAAAAATAAGACTCTATCACAGGAGATCACCTAGCATCATATCACAGAGACGGGTCTTGAAGGAAGCCACACGCAGTCAATTCATCCTCATCTTTGGCTACTTTGGCAGCCAGTCTACAGACCAAACCCCTGATTTAGCCAGCACCGTCCTACCCTGTGCAGTACACACGACTGAACCCCCCAGCCACACAGAGCCCCAGCAACAATAATAAGACAATAAGACATTCCCAGTATGATAGCCTGAGGTGGGCAGGGGCAATTGAAATGATGTCATGTAAGAGAAGGTGGGTGAGAGATGGCAAAAGGAGGGGAGGAAGAAAGGGGTCAAACTCTGCTGTGGGATTCTGATGCAGTAGCTGAGTCTATGAGGTCAGAATTTCGCAAAGACCCAAATTGGAGATTTGTTTACCGACATAAACCTCTGTCTGTCTTAGTAACAAATTTGACAGCAGATAAGAACAATTCGGCTAATTTGATCTACCCTTTTTTTCCTGTTGTGGAAATCTTAGACATTATTAGATACTTGATAATTATTGATTCATATTGCTATATAAAAGGTGTGGTTTACAAATGAATATCATGAGATGATCATGAGCAATGGCAAATGGCATATACTGAAACATACAGCTATAGGAATACCGGTAATTAGAATGTGACTATTCAAAAGTATAATTTTTGTTATTTTGCATTGTATTGGGGTATGTAATAAGAAATAGTATCACTATATAACAAAGTCATTATTTTCCACATTCAGGATGGTACCCTGCGTTGTCCAGCATGTCGTACATTGTATGGGATTAAGTCAGGCTCCCAGCCTCCTGGAAAGATGTCCTTTCACCTGATCCCACACTCTCTGCCTGGACATGCTGATTGCCAGACCATTCGTATTACCTTCCATATCCCCCCTGGTATACAGGTGAGTTGCAGCAGCCTATATACCGTATTTGCTTGATTATAATTAGGAAAAAAAGAAAAAGCTTTAATATAAGACTACCCTATAGGACAAAAGTTTTACTAGTAAATATTCACATGTAAACAATTTGTTATCTTTATTTCCTTTTATTTGCCAACCTGCCCCCTAGTTATGCACATCTGCCCCCTAGTTATGCATATCTGCCCCCAGGGTATCTTTCTCTCTGGCAGCCTGTGAACGTCTGCGGGGTGAGCCCAGACAACCTCCACTTCTGCCCGCCACTTCCATGTTTTTGGGGCAATTGTAGAGTGCCACATGTCCAGCCAGGTGGTGGTTGACACAGAAATGGTTAAAGATAATATTTCTTTGCCTTTCTAGTAATGGGCTCCATTCAGGAAGTACACAACCAGTATGTCTTTGTTTTCTTACTCTGACAGTATTTGTCTTCTTAGGGTCATGGGCAACCAAATCCAGGGATGAAATTTTCTGCTCCTGACTTCCCTCTTTGTTGTTATTTGCCCAACACAGAGAAAGGTAGAGAGGTAAGTTCCACTGCTTTAGTTTATAGAATGTCTGTGTTTAATTATTTATACACAGCTGGGTTTATTCACTAAAGGGAGAGTTGACAGATTTTGAAGGAGAATTGTGATTTTAACTTTTATGATTTTATATTATCAAGGTCCCCGACCATCTGCAACAATGAAAGCTTGGCTGGTTCCATGACATGTCTTTATAGCAAGGCAAAAAAGGGCACCAGGCCAGGGCCTAGGCATTCCGAGGGGTCCCAGGGTTGCCACCTTTGGTTAAAATAATAGTGACTGATATTTTAATGTGTATCCCTTTGCCCAGGTTCTGCGTCTCCTCATAGAAGCCTGGGATCATCGCCTTCTATTCCCTCTCCAAACCTCACGTGCACCCGGGGTGCTGGATCGCGTGTCCACATCTCGCATCCCACTGAAGACAGAATTTGGCTCCAACCTGACAGGGAAGGGTTATCCAGATCCCCAATACCTGGACAGTGTTCTGCGACAGCTCCGTGACTGGGGCATGACAGGACAGTGAAGAGAGAGAACCAGTGTTACTCCAGCTTACTTTGCTGGTGATATCTACATGGTTACATTAACCAGTTGTTCTGCGTGTCTCTGCTTTTAGTGCAGAGTAGAGTATTTACACTATTGTATAAATATATTTGTATTCTTTTTTTTTTCCCCCCAGCAACCGATATGGGTAGTATGGAGGCTTTTTTTACATTTTTTGTTATTTCATTGTACAAAAATGTAGCAAATTCTAGGAAACCAGGAGAGGCGCATAATAAGGATTTTAAGCAGTAAGGAAAGAACTGGTTTCAGAAATGCGAAACTAGGATATATATCTCATGTTAAAACATTATAATTTACAAGTATCATTTTGCTAACCGTTTGAATGTACGAGACTTCAACTGCCTGCTGAGACTTCTGACCCTTTTCTCAGCTGCTAGATGTTAGTCCATCTCTAAGAGATGCTCTATAGTTATAAAGTGATTATCTATAAGGCTCAGTCCTGATAACTCCTTCATTGATCCAGGAAAGATTAGCCCCCTCAATTGACAACATTTCATTTTTATTCATAGTTTGTTCTTTTCTAAAAGAGAATTGGTTCATTCCCCTGCCTTTATTGCAGTTTTATGTAACAGTTTGAAAGATTTTATATTTTGAAGGAAATTGAAAGGACCATCTATGATCTAGTCCTGCCCAGAATATCCATACGGAAGTGGTGTGGAGAGTAAACCCATAAGAAACGCATGGACAACATTCACAATCTAATAGTAATTTGTATGTTTTCTAGCTTTGTTACCCCAATCCAATCTACTAAACAAACACACATGCCATATTATACTGCCTTTGGTAAAGAATAGAATTGTGTATCACTTCCTACATAGGCTTACATAAAAAAAACTGCTCAGTGTGGTGTTTGAGCTTGAAAGACAAAGAAAAATATTGTATGGCTTGATAAAAACCCCTGAGCGGGTTGAAACGTTGCCACACGTTTGGAATTAAATTGCACTCATTTATCGTATTGTTGAGTGTCTTTTGTTTAAATCCAGAAGGGAACCCAGCAGCAGACCAATGTAGCTGAGGATCAGAGAAGCCAGACATGTAGCTGAGGAGGTCAAAGTCAAATATCAGATATGGAATACCAGATAGTAGGATGAGGGGCACAGATGTTTCTTAGAGAAAGGTCACGATAGGATCAGGATGTCATTTGGAGGACAGTTAGCAAGCACCCCTGAGCACTTTCCAAAGGGTTCAGATTCTAGCCATAGCAGTAGTTGCCAAAATTTGGATGTGAGGCCATCAAGATTTCTCCAGGTTGGAAGATGTTTCCTCATAATGCTGCTAGGCTCACTTTCTTGATGTAGCCTAGTCGTGTTGTGTTTTTGATCAGCAGAATCCAGTGAACAATGATCTGCCTTTCTGTGTCATTTCTTACACAGGGGCTTTCAGAGCAAGCACATTCAATATTTATGTAAGAAACATATTTCATTTTATTCTCAGAATATTTGTTCCTAAAAACATTTGCATGAAAAATGATGGAAACCCTTTGGAAT
Organism: Spea multiplicata; assembly: GCA_009364415.1. Lineage (NCBI taxonomy): Eukaryota > Metazoa > Chordata > Amphibia > Anura > Pelobatidae > Spea > Spea multiplicata. Next base: position 17,032 of record VKOC01026752.1, read on the forward strand.
TACCTGGATTTAGGCATATATATCGGTCATTGAAATGCAATCCGATCTGATTTGATTACAGTAGACAAACACGATAACTAATATTAAACAAACTGTGTAAACGTTCATAGTGCAGGTTGGAAAATGTATGTGGACTCATGGATATAAAAACTAGTTGATCCTCCGTTGCCAGCAATAACCTCAACCAAATGTCCTGTAGTTGGGGATCAGACCTGCACAACATTGAGGAGGAATTTTGGATCATCTCTTTACAAAGAAGTCCCAAACCACAATGCACCATGCACTGCTCTTTACAGTAAGGATACAGTTGCTGTGACGTTTTTTTCATACACATAGTGTAGTATGTTCCTTCAAAACAACTCAAGTTTGATTTCTTCTGCCCCAAGGATATGATTCTAGTAGTCCTGCAGAACATCCAGGTATACTTTTGCAGACTATTTGGACAGCAGTGGCTTCCTCTGTGGTGCCCTTCCATGAACACTGTTCCTGTTAATTGTTTTATATAAGGTTCTTCGTAAACTCACTCAGCATCCTGCACTGGTTGACATACATTTTTTCATTTTGCACTTTAATGTTTTGTCATAAAAACATGTAACTGTGTATGTGATTAGTGATTAGACTGTGTTTGTCTGTTGTTGAAGGTCAGATCAAATTTAATGACCTTAATAATTTATTCAATATATATATATATATATATATAAATTATAATATATTTATATATTATATCAGCAAGCGTACGCAATTTGTAAGTCAGGGAGATGAGACATCGAGAATGGGTTTTGAATAACTTTTGCAGGTCGGTGTGTATATATCAGTATAATTGTAGTATATATATAGTATAATATTTACTGTATATACACACATATAGGGAGTCATTGTTTGTGAAAAGTAGTTAGAGGGGCAACTTGATTTTAACAACACCACCAATGATCCAGTATTGCTACCACTTGGTAAAAGGAGGATGGAAGGTCAAAATGTAAAAGGAAAATTAAATGAAGGTAAAACAAATAAGAATGGTTTCTTCAATAAATTGGCAAGTTGTGGCAGAAATTATAGTTATATAAATTGAATGAATGTAACTGGGTAATAAACTGGGTAATAATCAAGTAGAGACAGACCTTTGTTATATACGGTGAAAGTGTATGATTGTAGGAAAAACGAGAGGCGTTAAATGACAAAGAAAATAGTAAAGAATGTGGGGACAGAAAGTACATGCTATGTGTTTCGGTGTTCTCTACCTGCAGAAAAAAAATGTCCATGCCTATTTACGTTATTGTCTTTTGTTTAACCCCTTAAGGACAATGGGCGGTCCCTAAAGCCATTGAAAACAATGCATTTTGAGGCCGTACATGTACGGCCTTTGTCATTAAAAGGTTAATGATAAACTGCATGGCATTTTTAGGTATCTGGGAAAATGAACAAAGGGTTTTGATTGATTCATAGGGACAGATTTATGCTTTTAATATGAATGTAGGCAATAATATTAAAAGACATATATAAATCGTTGGGTGCCTAATGACAACATTATTATGTACTAAGCTAAGGTTTTCCAACCATTTGGTTTCTGTACCTTTAATATTAAAACAGGTAAAGTCTAAATTACTTTTAGATTACTATTAAAGAAATACATATTTGTTTTAAAGAAGCTTCCTAAAAATCTAAAAGTAGACTAGCTTTGCTCCTATTATATAGAGGGCTTACATGTCCTGAGGCTTTATTAGCCATCCTTGTTCCTAATGTATTGTTGTATTACTCTATTACTTCTCTTCACGAAACGAGGCGATTATAATTCTGTAAAATCCTTTGCTACAAAATCTTGTAAAACATTTTAGGGGTTTAGAACTTAGCGTTTTTTTTATACCAGTCAGTTGTGTGATTTTTGATACAAGCATTTTGTTTTGTAATTTCTTAAAACATAAAATTTGATATTAAAGATAAAATGTATTATAAAACTGAAGACTATTGATTTTGAAAATATCTGACTTGGGTTTGTTGAATGGATGGTGTAACAAACACATTGGGAGTCAACACAGAGATTTTGCTTTGACTTATTGATCTCCAGGGGCTTTTATCACTTATATATCATTGTTGAAATACTGCTTGAATACAGGTAGCAATTCAGACAAATAATTGCTATCATATGAATAGTTTGGAGACCCATTTGGTTATCACCAATAATTAGTTTCTACAAAGGAATCTTTGTAATGGACTACCAAAGGGGAAAAACGTGAATATCTGAAAAACTCTAGTTTGGTTTATTAAAATTTTTCCCAGTTATGCTAATTATATTTTGACTATTTTTACTTATTGATTTATATTGATCAAGAAATCCAGCCCTTCCAACAGTTGGTAAGAATAGTTCACCTTTGTGGGAAAAAATACAATATTTGTTGTAAAATCACTTTGCATAAACAGCCAATCAGAGGGAATATTTGCTTTGTCTGCAGGATAAATAAAAAAACATTACAGTCCTACACATAATGCAATATGTATAACTTGTAGGAAAGAAGATGGAAATATGGGGGAAATATGGCAGGGGCATAACTATATTTGGCAACCCTCCCACACATACACACACACAAACCTTAAAATCTGAAAACACCCTTAAAAATTGATGTTGGCAAGAATATTCATTGTACAAATTTGACAGTGGTACAGCATAACTCATATGACAGGCATTGACAGTGGTACAGAAGAACTCTTACCACTATATACTAAGAACATTGACAGTAGTACAGTATAACTGCCAATATTTTATACTGATACTGAGCCATTGATGGTGGTACAGCGTAACTGTTGTTATATTCTAAATCAGCCATTTACAGCCATGTGAAAGTACACCCTCATTGAATTCAATGGTTTAACATATCAGGACATAATAATCTGTTCCTTAGCAGGTCTCAAAAACAGGTAAATACAACTTCAGATGAAAACACATGACATATTACACTGTGTCATGATTTATTCAACAAAAATAAAGCAAAATGTGAAATAATAGTTTTCTGTATGTAGACTGTATGGCGACAGAGGGACGCCTCCTCCGTGATGTCATGGGCCGGGAGCAGGGCGATAGAGCGTGGCAAGTTTAAGTCAATTCAGTGCTTGGATGTTCTGTAGGCAACCTTCAACCAGCTGCACCCTGCAACCATAACTCCACGGAGTTCATTGACTTCTTGCTATACTTATGGACTTTGCTATTAACACAGCAACATACGTATAAAATATGGTGAAAAATTTAGTAATAAAGGAATTTTTCTGGATTTTACTTTTAAAAATATTTTACTCATCTATAAAAGCTGCTAAATAGTTTGTCCTAAGTTTTGAAATACCGAATGTTTTTATGCTCTTTTTTTACAAGTTATACGGCAAAACTGGTAATTCTGCCCCCATATGCTATTTGGGACATATTTGAAGCTGGTCAATGCAATTTACCCTATTGTGACCGAACCTTCCAACACTGGGGCTTCTGGAGGGGGCTGATGGCTAGCTTCCCCCCTACCGACTGATGATGTTTTGCAATTATTTCTTGTATATTATAATTTTTCCCTGTGCCTCCCCATGTATTCAGCTGCACCCAGAAATATATTGCCTTATTACTTGCTGAGGGATTAACTCTGGAAGACAGCCAGGATATGCAACAAGGAAGTGACAAGCCACAATTTCAGTTAATTTTTTTTATGCTGTTTAAGTTAAAATACAATGGGGGGAGGGATAGGAAAGACTACTATGTTGAAAATTCATTTATGCTTGTATAAAAACCCTGTGAGTGACTCTGAATAAACAGTTCTTGTAGTTCACCCTGCGTAATGTGTCAGTCAGAGTAAGGGGTTCCGCCATATTGGTGGCAGTGTGTGTGGTGGCACGTCCGTTAGAAGCCTAGTTACAGGGAATACCAGAGGCTCTGTTTGTACCCCACAATGCATATTGACAGGTAGGAGGGTACAGACAGGCAAAAAGAAACACACCGGAGGCTGGATATTATTTTGAGACAGTCTGTATTGGAGTAAGCTGACAAGACAGGTAATACTGGGTACTGGGCACACGGCCGGGAACCCTCAGACAAGGCACATGGCAGGGAGCCCTCAAGCCGGGTCAGAACCAGAAAGAAGAATCAATGCTGAATCTCTGTCATAAAAGCCCCGGCGGAAGTGCTGGCAGTGAAGCTTGTCTAAGCGCAACGCGCAGACGTCCACCGGCTGACGAAGAGTAGGATCCAGGGATCCCCTGCATATCTGGATCCTAACCCTGCTGCTTGGCCCCAGGGCTAAAAGAAAAAAAAACACCTGCCCCAACTGCATGTCCCAGGCGCCAGAGAGTCTGGGGGTGCATTGGTAAGTCTGGGGGGTGGCATATCTAGGGAGCAGAGTGGCATTTCTAGGGGGCATAAAGCATATCTGGTGGGGCAGATTGGCATATCTGGGACGGCAGAGTGGCATATCTATAAGTAAGGTGCATTATGAATTTAGGGTGGGGGGACCTTATAATCAGGTGCGGCCTATATTCGAGCCAGTGCGGTAATTTCTTTTCTTGAATTTTTGCCAAGGAAGAGCCGATGGACAAGAACCAGCAAAGTACTTTTATAGAACAGTCACAGCAAGCATGTGATTGGCTGACACAAGAAAAAGTGTTCACACAATTAAATGGTAGACAAAGCCCCAGGCCGGATGGTATACACTAGACTTGTGCATTTGTATTCGGGCGAACATGAAAACAAACACAAAGGAAACTAATATGGTGGGCAAAATGTATACAAAGACACACAACACGAAAAAACTTCGTTTTCATCTTCGTCTTCGTTTACTAATCTCCCTGGTCCCTTCCCCCTTCTAGCCTGCCTTATCTACGTAGCATCGCTGGGGTTAATGGGAGCGGAAATCCGTAGTTTGCCGTCGGGAGTTAAACGTCCTTTCACTCTTGGAGTGGGGAGACCAGAATTTTTAGTCTGTACGAGAGACTCTATTGGTCGCCAGCAGGGGGCTCGTCTGCCATCAACCGATGAAGTGCAACTGAACTTCATTGGTTGATGACAGAGGAGCTCCCTGCCAGCGACCAATAGAGTCACTCGTACAGACCTTTAACTCTTGGAGCAGGGAGACCAATGGTGTCCCCAGGCCGAGTTACATGTAAGGAGTTAAGGGCTGTGCGAGCAACTCTATTGGCGGGCGACCAATAAAGTCGTTCTTATGGCCCTTTAACTTCTGATGGCTAATCTATGGATTTCCGCTCCCGTTAACCCCTGCAATGCTGCATAGATAATGGGAGCGGAAATCCGTAGGTTTGCCGTCAGGAGTGAAGGGCTGTGTGAGTTACTCTATTGGTCGCCAGCACTTCATTGGTTGATGGCAGACAAGCCCCCTGCTGGCGGCCAATAGAGTTGCTCGTACGGACCTTTAACTCTTGGAGCGGGGAGACTATGGTTCCGCATTAATTGGTTGATGCCAGAGGAGGCCCCTGCAGGCTCCTTACGGCAGAATTTTGCCTCCAAGAGTTAAAGGTCTATATGAGCGACTCTAACAAACACACCGACACCCAAACACACACCAGGACAGACTATGCCACCCACATCCAAAAATTCAACACAGCCAACACTGTGTATTTATGCCCCCAGTATTGATGCCATCAGCTCCTACGTATATTTGTGCCCTCCAGCCAGCCCCACAATGAGTATTTATACCCCCAGCCACCACCCCCTAGTATTGACTTAAGTGATGCCCCAGCCAGCCCTCTCTCATGTATTATTGCCCCTACTACCATATATACTTATGCCATCCAGCCCCCTTTAGTATCACATCATGTAATCATCAACATAATTTTTTTTGTTACTTTACTTTTTCCGGACTTTCTCACCTGCTCTTTGCTCTCCTCCACAGGACTGACTGCCACATGAGGAACTCTGTTGAACTCCATGTGAGCCCACCCCCTAGGGGGGTGAAGAGGCTCATTGAGGCATTAGGCGACATGGCGTGTACAAGCCAGACACTTTAACTTTAGGTGGCTGTTGGAATCAGCCGCATTGAATCATGCAGCTCCGGCGTTCAACCGGCCCCTAGACCAGCCAGCCCACCGACTGGGCCTATTTTCGGGTAGGGGCCTGGAGCTGCAGCTCCATCAGCCCTTACATTAATCCGGCCCTGCACCCATGGGTATTTAGCGAACTAAGCCAGGCCCTGGCCAGACCACTGTTTTTGATTTTTAGGCGTGGTGCCTACAGACTGGCGTAAAGCCGATGTGGTGCCCATATTTAAAAAGGGATCAAAATCGCAGCCAGGCAAGTACAGAGTTTAACATCTGAGGTGGGGAAACTGAAGGGTTACTAAAGGAACATATTCAAACATTTTGTGAAAGACAGATCTTGTCAAACTAACTATAATGATTTTGTGAGGTAGGACCCCGGATGGCGGAGTGAGCCAGGCCAAACAGGAACCAAGAGAAAGTCAGAGAACCAGCCGGGTCAAACAGGTAATCAGGATAAGCCGAATCAGAATCCAGCGATGAGGTCAACAAGCCGAATCAATACCAGATGAGCAGGAATCAGAAGCGAATCAGAGAGACGGGAACAAGGTCAATAAGCCGGGTCAAAACGGAGCAGTCAGTCACAAACAAATGCACAAGCAAGTAGCAAAATACCAAGGGTGGCCCAGAAGTAGAAGTCCCAGGTTTAAATAGGGAGAGATTGAGGCGTTTCTTGCAGGTAGATGTCACCCGAGGTTATAAGAGTGCGTTCCTGATGGAACGCGCAATTTGAGGTTTTAGCCACACTCTGAGTTACTGTGTTGCTGGTGTGAAGATGCCAGACGGGCAGCGGGGGTACTCGCTGCCTGGGAAGCCACCGGAGAGGGACCAGGGGGGCAGGTAAGTCCTTACACTAACTTACTTTCATTCTATGAAGGGAGTGAGTAGAAATATAGATATGGGTCCTACGGTAGATGTGATATATTTAGACTTTGCTAAGACATTTGATACGGTTCCACACAAAAGGTTACTGTAAAAATTGACTGAAATAGGCTGAAAGACAGAACCCAAAGAGTGGTGGTAAATGGGAATTTCTCAAACTGGTCAGATGTGATAAGTGGAGTATCTCAGGGATCTGTCCTGGGTCTGCTTCTTTTTCATTTGTTTATTAATGATCCCCTGTGGGCATAGGGAGCCAGGTTTCAGTGTTTGCCGATGACACAAAATTAAATAGGGTAATTAAATAGGGATACATTGGGTAACTGGGCTGATAAATGGCAAATGAGATTCAATGTAGACAAATGTAAAATTGTGCATTTTGGCCATAATAATAAATATCTAACTTATCATTTAGACGGTTTTTCCTTGGGGAAATCTGCTAATGAAAAAGATTTTGAAGTAATTGTAAACTACTGTAGCAGTAGTGCACTGTGCCAGCTGGTGGCTGCAAGGGCAAATAAGATATTGGCATGTATTAAAAAGGAGTATTGACTCCACCTTGAATATGCAGTTCAATTATGGGCGCCTTTTCTTAAAAAAAGACATTATGGAACTAGAGAAAGTTCAGATGAGGGCCACAAAACTAATAAAGGGAATGGAAAGTTTTAGTTATGAGGAAAGGCTAAAAAAGTTAAGTTTGTACACATTAGAGAAACGGCATCTTAGAGGAGATATGATAATGTTACATAAATATGTACAGGGCCCATACAAGGGGCTCTCTAAAGACATGTTCATTAAGACTTGAAGAAAGTAGATTTGGTCTACGACAGCGGAGGGAATTTTTTCCATAAAAATATGGAATTCACTGCCTGAAGAGGTGGTGCTAGCAAATACATTAGATTCCTTTAACAGGGGCCTGGATACTTTTTTAATGAACAATACATAGAGGGCTTTGTATGATATTATAGAAATTAATATTTATTTAGTGATTGTTGATCCAAGGAGCAATAAAAATATTTTTTTCTGTGCTGACAGTGTGGAAACCTGATACTGTGGTAGGATTGCTTCCTAGTCTGAGGGACATTCCAGAATCTATTTCCAGGAAAGGGAGAAAGCAATGCAGAGCTGCTGGATCCATCGGGAGCACACCAGGAGACTTCACTTGTCTTGGTACGGGGCCAACCCTGATGACGGAGGTGGATTGGCTCCGGAATACATGAATGGTGTGCACAGGTGTTCTTCGCTCAACAGCCTGTCCCAGAGACTGTGGTCTGTGGTAATTTTTAAGGACCGGTGCCCAGAATTGTATCACATATTTAAGGTGAAGTCTTAACATTACTGTAAAGAAGCAAGATGATATCCTCCTTCCCGTGATCAATACCCTGTTTTATGCATGACAAAACCTTATTGGCCCTTGCAGCTGCTTGCTGGCTTTGCGGACTGTTGCCCAGTCTGTTGTCTACCATTATTCCTAAATCCTTCTCATTGGTAGTTTTCCCCAAGGATATTCCATTCATAGTATAGGTTGCATTATTGCTTTTACCATAATGCAAAACTTTGCAGTTATCAATATTGTGACATGCAAAAACTGTGACATGGCTCTCAATGCAGCTTGGGAGATCATTTAGAAACAAATTAAAAAGAAGAGGAGCCACAACAGACCCCTGAGGCACTCCACTTAATACCTGCGTACATGCTGAGAATCATCCATTCACAACAACCCTGCATTCTATCTTTTAGCCAATTTTCGATCAAAATACAGATATTTGCCCCTCAGCCTATTTTTGTTTATTTGATGAGTAACCTTTTATGTAGAACCATATTAAATGCCTTAGCAAAGTCCAGATAAATCACATCTACAGCAACACCCAGATCTATACTATAAAGAGTTAAGGTCCCCCCCCAATTTTTAATCGGACAGGCTTGCCAAAACACACACACCAGGACAGGCTCTGCCACACCGACACCAAAACACACACACCAGACAAGCTCTGCCACAGCGACACCCAAACACACACACCAGGACAGGCTCTGCCAACGTACACACCAGGAAAGGCTCTGCCAAACTGACACCAAAACACACACACACCAGGACAGGCTCTGCCACACCGACACCAAAAAAAAACACATACCAGGACAGGCTCTGCCAAACGTACACACCAGGAAAGGCTCTGCCACACTGACACCAGAGACGCGCACACACACAACAGGACAGGCTAAGCAACAACTGTTATCATGAACCCCCTTTTATATGTTTGCCCCTTGTGTATTAATGCCCAGCCAGTCCCCCTTTTAGTATTGATTAATGTGTTCCTCCCCCACAACCTTGTGTATTGCCCTCCCTAGTGTAGTGATGCCCCACTTTAGTATTCATTTATATGATACCCAACCACCCTCTTGTCTACGGATGCCCCCACTGCCATGTGTGTTACCCCTAGCACCCACCCCCCTGTTTATAATTGAATTTTGTAATGACAAAAACCAGCCGATAAATTAAAAATACTGGTATGTTTTCAATAAAACTCGGTCCCTGGTTCTGTCTGGTGCTTACGGCAATATGTGAAGAGCTCTATTTGTTTATCTCTTTGCATTCTGGATCTCTGGTTCCTGTCCTGGGCTTAAGGAGGAGTGTTTTATCACCTTCAGCTACATTAGCTTAACTGCCCTCTTAATATTTAAATCTCTTATCTTACTTGACCCACATGAGCCAGTATGCAATGTCACATGAAGGAGCACCTAGTTGGGGGTAGGGGGTATATGGGGGTGGAGAGGAGGATGAGGTAGCTGAAGGGGCAAATGGGGACTGAGGTTGTTTGACTGGGTAATTAGTGGGCTGACATCATCGAAGAGGGCAGTTGGGGACTGAGGCATCTGTAAAGGTATTTGAGGGACTGAATCAGCTGAAGAGGACACCTGAGGAGGGCAGTTGGGAGGCCAAAGGGGACTGGTGGAGTCAGAGGGTGGCTAAAGCTAGCAGGTGACGGTGGGTATGTAGGCTCAGGTGGCCGAAGTGTGCAGATGAGGAAATGAACAAAAGGTGTCTAAAGGGTGCAAGTGGGGTGGCTGAAGGGGCAGATATTGGGCTGAGGTGGTTGAAGTGTGCAGTAAGTGTCTAAAGTGGCCGAAGAGAGCAGTTGAAGGCTGGGTATCATATTGGAGGTGACTGAAGGGAGCTGTTGTGGGGGTCTGATTGGGTGAGAGGTGGGCAAAAAGGGGAGTTTGGGGGTGAGATGTCTGATGAAGGGAGGCTCTGCTAAGGTGGCTGAAGGGTGCAGATGGAGAAGTAAGGAGGCAGAAGGGGGACTGAATGAGTTAGGTGGGGCAGATCTTGGCTGAGGTGGTTAAAAGTGCAGTTGGGGTCAGGAAATAAATGGGTGCTGAAATGGCTGAAGATATCTGCCAGAGAACAGTTAAGGTAAGTTTTTTTATGTGTCCTCTGTGTGTCATTAGGCATGTGTATTTTGTCAGCGACACATAGACATGCCAGAATTAAACAACACAATTTAACTTTCAACATCAAATTTCAGTGCTGTGATGATGTCATCTGTGATGTGAAAAATGCATTCACACAAAATCGTGTCAGTGGTTAGGAAACATTGTACCATGAAAGAGGCGGGAAGCTGCATGTTCTACCAAAGAGTCTGTTAAGTTACGTATTTATGATTTTTAAAGAATGCATATTAAAGTAGTCTAAAAGTAACGTAATGCACCTTCTTGTTTGGTGAGTTGACTTTAGAAGCCCCCACACCCTCTTTATCATCGGTTGCTGAGTTGCTTCTATATAACTGGCTATATGCAAAAAACAATTGTGCTTTCCCCTGTGGGTTGTTTGTCTTTTTGGTCATGCTCTGATGAATTCTACCTCACACACACCCACTTCTAGAATCCACTTCTGCATTTCTGTAACAAATTAGAAGCACCAGTTATATTGTCCTCAGTACTTACTTACTGCGACGCTCCAGATTGGTGCGCGTACTCGCATTTCAGGTAAAACCTATACTTATTATTTATTACATTCTGAAATTCCATGCTCTTTATTTGTGTGTAAAGTAGTGACCTTTTTAATGTTATTTTTTGTCTTAGTGCACTACGAGTTTCCATCAGTAAAATGTTTTACTTATAACTGAACATGAAAAACTACGACAGTATTGCGCTTATTTTATATAGTTAGTATTTTTTGGCATTTATTATATTTCTTTTTTTTTTTTTTAAATTTTTTTTTTAATTAGAAATCCATGAATCATTATAACTGAACATGAAAAACTACGACAGTATTGCGCTTATTTTATATAGTTAGTATTTTGTTGCATTATTGTTATTTCTGCTACTTTCTATGATAATTCAACAGCAAAATCTCTATAGTTTGTACTGTTTTCTCTATGTTAAAAATAAAATGTGGAAGTCTGGTTGGAAACGCGGTTGCTTAAGTTCAGCTGCTGGAGCAGACCATGGTATCTCAAGCAACCTAAGCAAACTATGTTTTATGCCAACATAAAAATGAAACTGGCTGTTAACCCAAAATGTTCTTCTGTATGAACTGATTTTCAAAGGCTACATGATAAACAGCAAAATGTAATGTGCATTAGAAATGATTATCCATTCGCCGAATCTGAATAATGGAGAGGGGACAGATTTATTATGGAATTAGAAAACATAAATGAAGGTATTGTGAAATATGATCTGCACAGTCATATTTTTTTTTTCAAACCCTACATAATCCCAAGCAGTTCCACATATTTTAGATTCCCTTCTAAGATATTATATGGACAAAAGTATTGGGACAGCTGACGATTACACCAACACGGACCCTTATGACATTACATTCTAAATACTTATGCATTAATATGTGGGCCCCCCCCCCCCTTGGCAACTATAACAGTTTCCACTCTTCTGGATTGTTTTCGTGGAAACTTTTGCCCATTCATGAGTTGAGAAGGCCTGGCTCGCAATCTCTGTTCCAGTTTATCACAAAGTTGTTTCATGGGGTTGAGGTCAGGACTCTGAGTGGGTGAATGAAGTACTTCGTCACGAAACTCATCAAACCCTTTCTTTATGGACCTTGCTTTCTGCAAAAGTGTACATCAACGAAATGATCCACCAGAGTAACGACACGACACAGAATCGGATGCAAAAGAACACACTATATTAGGAATAGGCATAGTTTATATCGCCACTGTACAAGGGGTGGGGAAAGATTACAACGGGAAAGATTACCATAATTAATACTACACAAAGGCAAGGGATTACACAAGCAACAATGTCACCTGAGAGAGAATATACACCTGATGTTAAGGGCGTAGGGAAGTAACACTTAAATGTAGATTTTGACTGTTAAACATTTTTAATACACATGCATATAGAAACATTTTTTTAAATGTATCCTGCTAAACAATTTCTTAACCTTTTTTGTGGTGATCAATAGTTTTCCCCAGTAATTATAAAGAAATTTCCACACACAATTTGGTATCCGACTATGAAGGTGGTGGTGTACTCTGGTCTTGCCTGACCAAGGCCTATAGTGACAGCACCTCTGTCACAAAATGTAGGGTAGATTGCCCTGTTGGGTGATCCAGGTGCACTGATACTTCTTGGGTCACTTGAGGAGATCAGAGATCTCCCTTTTATCCAGCCCAGTTACGCTATGAGTAGGTGGTGTCCCCGCACATTGCACCAAGATACCTGGTACTTGAATGGAGATGCCAGTAGGTTTACTGGTAGGCGTACTTTTTAATGTGTGCTTGTAGTTTTGTGTATTGTAGTCATATATTAGTGTATAATATTTTTCGAACCTGTGTGTTTTGCAGATGAACGCAGATGTCACCCAGGAGGTTCCGGTTGTTTATGAAGATAACACCAATTATATATCTGAAAGCACCAGTAACAGCAACCAAGAAGAAGACCCAGCAAAGTCTGTGTCTCAAAATAGCTTTCTCAGTGTTCACCAGCCATCTTCTCTCCAACAGCAACTTTCTCAATGGGAAGCTTTGGGGACAAAGTTCCAGGATTACAAGCAGTCCTGTCCTTTCTTGACCGTCCCACAGCAGAGGGAACGGCTGTACAGTCTACTCCCTCTCTTCCACCAGGTATCATTTATTATTTGTTTATAATGTTCATAGGTCAGATTTTATTACTTGGGTAAAGAAACAGGTCTGGATGGCAAACCAGCTTGCAACATTTTGCCCAGAGTAAACTGACCAATCTGGGGACATTTACTACTGATATATAATTGCAACTTATTGTACACAAAGGAGTAAGAAACAAATGCTGTATTTGGTAGGATTAAAAAGAAATACATCCATAATAGGAAATCTTCATTATCTTCAGAAATAAACATATTTTGTGGAGGGTATAACAAATTACACACATTTTTCTAACACTCTCACAATGTTTCCTTTCCTTTCCGGTGTCTCTGTCTCCTCTCTTACAGCTCTTCTTTCTCTTCCCTCACCTTTTCTTTTTCTGTTTGTTTTCCTCCTATTCTTTTTCTTACTTTTCTATCCTCTTTACGAAATGGCCTTCTGGTATGGCAGTGGGCATGGCTTCAGTGTTGAACACCGGGATATGACCCGGTGCACAGCCGGCGCTCATGTACAAACGGACCTCCCGTTCTCTTGATTTTGGGCATGTTAGAGAGAGATTTATGATCCCTAACCAGCCCTGCTCCGGCAAAGTAAGTAGGCACCAGTTGGAAGGTGGGTCTAGCATTATTGCACTATTCTGTCAGTTTGAGGCAAATTTTGTCCCATTGTTAGTCTGCCTCTGATAAACATTCTATTTGCATTATATAGAGTATGAAGTTGCACTAGGAATTGAAGTTTCTGGTCCCTTTTTAGCATTCTTGAAAGAAGAATTTCACAATTTGCACAGCCGAGTTCATTTGTAATGTTACACCTGTACATTTTAAACCTATAACAGTCTTGCGCAAACTACTTAAAGAGGAAGTTCATCTTACTGTGGTTTCACACAAATTTATGGCTGTTTGTGCCATAATTCATAATGAACATTTATCAGACATGAGGGAACAAATTGTTGCTATGCCATCATTCAAATTTAAATAAACATTATTCCTGGACTTTGCTCTATGAACACTGTTATCTTTTTTAAATTTATTAATTCGTTATCTATGCATTAATAATTGCAAGTTATAGTCAATGAAGCACGATGTATGCACAGCATTTGATGGAATGAAAGATGAATGTATTCTCCTGCCATCTGCCAATACCTGTCTAAACCTCCTGCCTTACTGTCTATTTCATCTAGTTGCAGATGCCGGTCGTCTACTAGCCCTAGTCTACCTACCTATAGAATCATGAAAGTAGATAGCGTCCTAGCATCAAGCTAAGGCTGTAGCAGACAGCCTTGCATTACCTGAGGTGTCAGACTTAACCTTTTTCATGCATAAAGACTCCCACCTGACAGCCTATTTCTCCAAGCGTAGTCCTTATATTTACTAAACTAATAAATATTTATTTTCCTCAATTAACCCTACTAGCTGCACCAAGTTAGCAAGTGTCTTTTATCCTTGCAAACTAAAAAAAAGAACAAATATAAGGAACTCTACTAGTGCACCTTGGTTTTTTTGTAGTACTTTTTGGTGCCATGCGGTATGTGGGAAGAGGATAGCTAGATGGTTGGAGGAGAGTTTAAACTAGGAATGGGGGTGGAGGGAGTAATAAATACTAGTCTAGACAGTATACTATGTGTTTTAGTTAGTACAGAGGTGGATGGATCTGGGGCCTTGGTTTCTCTATTATCTGTATAATAGGAAAACTTATATTTTGCCCTCCAAAACAAAGACAGAAGGATCCTGCAGCATATGTGTTAAATGACAAGCTTAAATCATGTCTACAAATGCTCACAGTTAAGGGCAGAAGGTCCATGACTTGTGATGGTAGTAGCAACTGAGAATGTTGATTTAGTGGCTGTTACTGAGACATGGTATAGTGAGGAAAATGTCTGAGACATTTCTATATAAAGAGTACCCTGATATTGCTAAGACAGGGCAGGAAAGAAAGATGGATGGGTGGCTTGATGGTATTTGCTGATGACCCAAAGGTTTGCAACTGGGTTGATGCTGGAGGGATAAGTCAAATGGCAAATGATTTAGGTAAACTTGAAAAATGGCCACTGCAAGATAATGAACCAAGGGCATTTAAACCCAAGGGTGGAGTATAGAATATTTGATACTGTCCTAACTTCATAATCCAGAGAAAGGGATGTAGGGGTAATTATTTCAGATGACTTAAAGGTAGGTAGACAATGTAATAGAGTAGCAGGAAATGGTTGTATAGCGAGAGGTATTGGCAGTAGAAAGGAGGGAAGTGCTTATGCCGTTGTACAGATCACTGGTGGAGTATTGTGTACAGTACTGGAGACTGTATCTCAGAAGGATATAGGTACTGTCGAGTTCAGAGAAGGGTTACTAAAATGTTTTTATGGATCGCAGGATAAAATTTTCCAAGGAAATGCCAAGTCTTTGTGTTCATCTTCATGTTCGTCTTGAAAAAACCTGTTCCCATAGTCTTTTTGGGTGAATATTTGTGTACGTTCTTTGTGTTCATTTTTCTTTTTCGTTTTCTGATGGTTTTCTAGCAGGGTTTAATACGTCAGTACACAGCAGCTTTGGCACAAGGATTTTAAAAGGTCCGTAAGAGTGACTATTAGCGGCTGGTAGGAGCCTCCTCTGGCATCAACCAGTGAAGGTCAGCTTGCAGTTTCCTGCCATCTGAGAGATGTTATCACATTTGTATTTCCCAGAGATGATCCTGGCTGCAGTATTCTGGATTGACCAAGTATAGGACATTGTTGCATTTATAAATAGCTTAGCCTGGCTGCTCCATTTTGACTTTATTTTGTTGAATAAATCATGGCACTGTGTAATATGTCATGTTTTGGTATTCATTTGAGGTTGTATTTACGGAATTGTTAGACCTGGTAAGGAACAGATTATTGTTATTATGCCCTGATATGTAAAACTATAGAATTCAAATAAATAGTCTACTTTCTTGTCCTACCTAATTATAACCAAAAGAAAGGTGTGAACATGTATATCAAACTGAAAACTACCTTGGTATTTAAAGGGTTACGTTTACTTGTTTCCACAGCACAACATACAGATTGGATGTAGTAAAAATGTTATTCAAGCTGTGTGTACAAATTTATTTTTTGAGGAACAAAAACTGCAGCATCTGCAGTAACTAAACTTACATCTATTTAGGGTAGAGACAATCAATCTGCTAAGGCTATTTTTTTAATTGTGCAATTATAAAGGTGATAGTGTCACTGGCTCCTTGGTGCAGGATTTCCTCTGTGCTCTATTAATAGGCGTGGCTATAACATTGATCCTTGTAATAGCCTACCCCTCCTCTTCCCTAGTATACCGGCCCCTTCCTATTAATGCCCCATCCCATGATAATCTTTGGCAACAGCAAATATTTTATGAGGGACGGCATGCGCGAGACAGAGACAAAAGGAAATTTAAGGAAACATTGTGAGAGTGTTAGAAAGCATGAACCGAGTGTGTAATGGCCCTTTGATGGTGGTACACAATAACTCCCAGGGCCTAGGGGAATTATTATCTATGACCATCAGTGACTGACTCAACATAAAGTAATGGGAGTTAATGTGTACAATGCACCTTACCTCCTATCTGTATTATTTGGCGAGCACTGATGTCATCTTTATGCGGTATACATCAATGTCGATGAGTTAACATTCTGTCTATTTTATTTATTTCCATAAAATGACCACCAAAATCCTCAGCACCAGGCCAATAATGCTCTTAATCCGGCCCTGCCTCCGGTGTGCATCAGCCAGTTTAAATCCAGCTTGTACCCACAGCGTGCTCGAGCCTTGTGCAGTTTTATTTGGCTAAACTTGTTTTAAATGGTTTGTGGACTGACTTTGTTTTACTGTTTAAGTAATTTAGTATTGATAGAAAGACGTATACAATTTGATCAAAAAAACTTTTCCACTGCTTTTTTCATGCTGTACCTCCGTCAATGCGTGACTCAGTAAATAAGGATAACAGTTATGCTGTACCACCGTCAATGTGTGCCTCAGTATATAATGATAAGTTATGCTGTACCACCGTCAATGTGTGCTTCAGTATATAATGATAACAGTTATGCTGTACCACCGTCAATGGTGTGCTCAGTATATAATGATAACAGTTATGCTGTACCCCCGTCAATGTCTGTGCCAGGATATTATGATAGAAGCTATGCAGTTTTAGAGTGAGTGTGTGGGTGCCACATACAGAACCCGCCCCAGGTGCCAAATACTCTAGTTACGCCCCTTCCTGGTGTGTGTGTCTGGGTGTCGGTGTGGCAGAACGTGTTCTGGTGTATATGTTTGGCTGTCGGGATGGCAGAACGTGTTCTGGTGTATATGTTTGGCTGTCGGGATGGCAGAACGTGTCCTGGTGTGCGTGTGTTTGGATGGCAGTGTGGTAGAGCCTGTCCAAGGTGTGTGTCTGGGTATTGGTGTGGCAGAGCCTGTCCAAGGTGTGTG
>VKOC01026754.1:0-18172 GCA_009364415.1 Spea multiplicata
TTCATCTGAAACAGGATGTTAAGGATAAGATTTGAAAAGGGGATTTTGTGGAGATATTTTCTTTGTTACCTTTGGAGGAGTTTATAGATTTGAAAGAGGAGGATAAGAAGGATGCTAAGAAGGAGGAGGAGGAAAAGAAAAAGCGTTACAGGAAGATTCCCAAGTCGTTTGGTAACTGGTTGAGGGCTTTTTGTATATTGGCTAGTGTTATTGGGGAGAAGTCGCCTAATTTGTGCTCTCCTCTTTTTTGTTACTTGGATGGTATCTGGGAAGCGTATAGGACGTATGGGGGTCTGGCGTGGTGGAAATACGACGAGCAGTTTAGGCAGCGGTTGTCGGCTAATCCAGGTATGCGGTGGGACCAGATGGACCTGCCATTATGGATGAAGCTTATGATGGCGCAGAAGGCGCAGCCCTTTCAGTCGGGGGCCGGCACGGGCGGGCACAGTTCCGCGTCGGCCGTCAATAGGAAAGGTTTTTGTTGGCTGTTCAACGACAGCCATTGTAAGTGGGGGTCTGCTTGCAAGTTCAAGCATGAATGTTCCGGTTGTGGGGGTGCCCATAGTTTCACGAAGTGTTTCAAGAAGGGAAAATCTGGGGGAGTCTCGGGAACTACGTCTTCCGGGTCCGGGGCCGCTTCCTCTGGGGCTAACCCCGGTGAGGTTAAACGCGATGCTACCCTGGCTAAGCCGCTACGGTAATCGTGAAGCGGCGCAGTTGTTGTTTGACGGTTTTCGTTATGGGTTTTACATTCCTTTTTCTGTTAGGCAATTTCGAAGTTGTAATCGGAATTTGAAGTCGGTTTTGAAGTTTCCAGAGGTGGTGAGGGACAAGTTGTCGAAGGAAGTCTCTTTGGGCAGGATGGCGGGTCCTTTTTCTTCTCCCCCTCTGGATAATTTACGTGTGTCACCATTGGGGGTGGTTCCTAAGAAGGAAGTTGGGAAGTACAGGTTGATCCATCACCTGTCATACCCGAAGGGTTTGTCGGTGAACGATGACATTGATGAGGTGCTGTGTTCCGTTTCCTATGCATCATTTGACCAGGCTGTCGAGTTGGTTAGGAAGGCGGGCCCTAATGCCCTTATGGCTAAGGCAGATATTGAATCGGCATTTCGTTTGTTACCGATCCACCCGGATTGTCATCATTTATTGGGTTGTTATTTTGAGGGTCAGTATTTTGTCGACTTGTGTCTCCCTATGGGTTGCTCCATCTCTTGTTCTTATTTCGAGAAGTTCAGTTCGTTCATTGAATGGGTGGTCAGGATGGAGGCAGGGAGTCGGTTTTTGGTTCACTATCTGGATGATTTTCTTTGTGTGGGTCCGTGCGGATCTGGGGAGTGTGGTTACTTGTTACGGATGTTGGAGTGGGTGGCCGGGTCGTTTGGCGTCCCGCTGGCTGCGGACAAGACCGAGGGTCCCACTACCTGTTTGAGTTTTTTGGGCTTGGAAATTGATTCGGTTGCGGGTGAATGCAGGCTGCCGCAAGATAAGCTGCGGGCGCTTAGGGATATAGTTCACGAGTTTCGGGGTGTTCGGAAGGTAACTCTGCGGCAGTTACAATCCTTGATTGGTCGTTTGAATTTTGCATGTAGGGCCATACCCATGGGCAGGATTTTCATTCGGAGTTTGTCGAGGGCCACTTCGGGCGTCCAGTTGGCGCATCATTTTGTACGGGTTTCGGCAGCTATGAGAGCTGATTTGGAGGTGTGGGAGGTGTTTTTGCAACATTTTAATGGTACAGTGTTTTTTCGCAGGGAGTCGGTGTCCGCCGAAGAGTTAGAGCTTTATACTGACGCTTCGGGGAGTGTTGGTTTTGGGGCGTATTTCCGAGGTCATTGGTGTGCGGAACGTTGGCCGGATTCTTGGAGGGATAGTCCGCTCATGCGCAACTTAGCGTTTTTGGAGTTCTTTCCTTTGGTGGTCGCCTTGTCTTTGTGGGGCGATTCGTTTCGTAATAAGAAGGTGGTGTTTTTCTCGGATAATATGGCGGTGGTTCATGCGGTGAATCGGCTGTCGGCTTCTTCTATGGCGGTGGTTCGGTTGTTACGGAGGTTTGTTCTGCTTTGTATGTCTCTTAATGTGGTGTTTCGGGCTGAGCATGTCCCGGGCCTTTTAAATGTTATAGCGGATTCCCTGTCTCGTTTTCAGTGGGATCGGTTCCGCGAGGTGGCGCCCGGGGCTCAGGATTCGGGTCTGGTCTGCCCGGACGAGATGTGGCAATTAGGGACGAGTTGCTTGCTGGAGGCGTGAGGGCATCGTTGGCGCCGGTAACGTGGTCGGCTTATGGTAAGGTTTGGGCCGATTGGGACAGGATGGTTTCATGCGTGGGGTCTGTAAGTACGGCGGCGGAACAGCTGGATGTGCTGTTGTGGTTCCTGTTTGATTTGGTTTCAAAAGGGGCTTCCCCCGCGGTCTTGGGGAGGAATATGTCAGCCTTGGCGTTTTTGTTCAAACTTAAGGGTTGGAAGGATCATACTAAGGAATTTTTGGTTCGTCAGGCTTTAAAGGGTTTTCGGAGGAGGGTTGGTGTTGGTGACAATAGGCGCCCGGTGTCGGTGCAGGTGTTGCAGAAAGTGTTGGATGTTTTGCCATCGGTGTGTTTTTCAGTTTATGAATCCAGGTTGTTTGGGTTGGCATTCATTTTGGCTTTTTTCGGAGCTTTCCGGATTGGGGAGCTGGTGAGTAGGAGTCGGGCTGGATGTTCTTGGGAAGGGGTGTGATGTCGTATTGTATCCGTGGCCTGGGTCCATGATGTGTCCAGTCCGGGGTTGTTTTGAATACTTGGCTCATCGCCCTGTGGTGGTGGGACCTTTTCTCCTACATGAGAACGGGTCGGCTTTATCTCGGTTTCAATTTTTACGGATCTTTCGTGTATGTTTGGAGCGCGCGGGTTTGGATCCGCGTCAATTTGGTACACACTCTTTTCGTATTGGGGCTGCTACGGTAGCAGCCCAGATGGGGTTCGGTGATGATCTGGTCAAGAAGTTGGGACGTTGGGAGTCGGTTCGTTTCAGGTCGTATGTCCGGCCTGAAGGTCTGTTGTGAGCTCTGCTCTGCTGGGGGGGTTTTTGTTTACTGTTGTTTTTGTTTTTCAGGTTTGGTGGCCTGGATCATGGGTCATTCTTACGTCTATTGGGCTGGTCAGAGAGCTGCAGTTCGTGGGACATGTGCGCAACTGGGCTTTCAGGAGGATCGGCTGTTGCTGCGATGGATCGGCCTTCGCGGTGCGGGATGGAATGATGTGTGTGCGGAACTCTGGCGACTCTTGAGGGATGAGGGGGTTTCGGACATTGTTTTGTTCCATGCGGGGGGTAACGATTTAGGTGTGGTTCCCCAGAAGGAATTAGTTTGGCGGATGAAACGGGATGTGGAGAGGTTGAGGGCTTTAGTTCCTCGGGTGTTGGTTGTATGGTCGGAGATTGTTCCGAGGTTACACTGGAGGCATGCACGTGATGCGGATGCCCTTGCGCGGTGCAAGGGTAAGGTGAATAAGCTCATGGCGAGCTTTATTAGGCGATGTGGTGGCCTGGTGATACGGCATTGGGAGTTGGAGTCCCTGTTGCCTGGCTATTTTAGGGAGGACGGTGTCCACTTATCTGATGTGGGCCTGGATTTTTTGAATTTGGGTTTTCAGGACGCGTTAACCCAAGCTTTGTTTTTTCGGTTTGGCGGGGCTCAGACGGCTTGAGGGGTTCAAGGTCTGGCCTGTGGCGGGGTTAGTTGGGGATTATTGCCTAATACGGTGTTTTGTTATGTTTTTGGTTAATAATTTGACTTGGTTCAAGTTATTGGTGTAGGTTTCGAGCTGGCCTGTGGCTCAGAACCTGGGGTGGTGTAGGGGTGTCTCGGTATGCCCCTGCATTGGTGTGTGGTTAAATTGGTGGTGTGGGGGTGTCTCGGTATGCCCCTGCAGTGGTAATTTGGTTAAACCGGTGGTGTAGGGGTGTCTTGGTATGCCCCTACATAGTTATAATTTGGTTAAACGGTCTGGTAGGGGTGTCTCGGTACATCCCTATTGTGGTCAATATGTTAATATGTTAATATGTTAATGTGGAGGCACCTGGTATGTGTTGGTGCCATTATATGGTTAATTTATTGGTTATGGGAGGTCATTGTCAGTGTTAATAAAATGTAAACTGTTAATAATGTTAACCGGGGTGGCTGGGTTGACAATGACCTCTAAATATGGTATATATATGTTAATAAAGCTGTGGACAAAATATTTTGCACCCAAGTAAAGTGTCTGAGTCATTATTTGGGTATAGGGGTACGATCTTCCTGGGGCACAAACTCAACTATGCGCTTGTCATGCTGGAGTCTTACTTTGCATACCTCCATGTGTGTCATATTCCATTTGTTTTACAAAGTCAGCTGTCAGACATTATCTACTTGCCCATCACTGTGAACATTTTCCAAAAATGAAGGATAAATATTGAAAAAGTGTTTTTAAAGCATTTATTTTGACCGTTACAGGCGATCTTCCTAGTTAAGTAGGAGAGGGTGATAGCAGCAATTCGGCTATAATATAGAAAAGTCCTGGAAGTAAGCATTGATAAAAGTACTACATGACTGTGAAATGCATTAACCTATACCTAGTGTGGGAATTATATTTTTAAGTTTAGGTTGGAGTCCTCAGCGATATGAGTGGTAGTTATATACTGCTCATTGGCACATATGGTTTAGGACTGGATAAGAATCCTCAGTATCAGGTAGTTGTATATTCAATTATAGCCCTGGCAGTAAGCATTGATAATAAGATTGCTTTACTGAGCATAGAAAAGGCAATATCATATAGAATACAGGTTCGGGTTCTTTAAAAGTGGCCCATGAGAGAGGAGCTTGTAAGTAAGGTCAAGCTAGGCTATAAAAGGAAGCAATAGAAAGTAGACTTGTGCATTCATATTCTGGAAAACATGAAAACAAACAATGTTGTTTTCTCGTTCAAATTGAATAAATCAACCCTTCATTGATGGATGCCAGAGGAGCCCCCTGCCAGCGACCAATAGAGTCTCTTTTACGGACGGTGCCAAAGCCATTGGTCTCCCCAGGCCAAGATGCTCCTGGGCATACCTTGCCCTGCGCTTTGCCAGGGGGGACTAAAATCCCTGTTCCTCCCAGGCCAAGTTGCTCAGAGTGGTTGTCTCAGACTCAGACAAGTCTACTGGAAGGGTGCTGACCCTCTTTGGATTATTTGCCACAAGGAATTGTTTCCCTCCCCCTTTTTGTATTTCAGATTACTCTAAGCGGCTGTGACGTGGTCCTTGAGATCGACATGAGTACAGAAGTTTGCTGTCCAAAGTGTGTGGCACTAGCGAACTAGCTAAGTGCAGAACTCTCCATGGATTGGGACCATGGAGGATAGTATTGTGGGTACTGTGTAAGGGATGATACATTGGTAGCTCCAAGGTATAGAAGTACTCGGAAGTTCTCCGACACCACCCAGCTAGATCAATCTATATATATTTGGGGAATAAATGTGGTTAGCCAGTTCAGGCTACCAATTCGGTGATATGGTTAATATGGTTATATTTGTTTGTTAAAAATACAATATTGTTACAGTATTTTCATACTGTGACCATTATAATCCAGCATGCCTGTGTGCCTTTATGATATAGATTGATGGCATTTTGCCATTGCTCAACATGTTATTTCAATGATATAATAAAATATCACAATGTGACTTGTTCGAAAATAACAACACAATATTTCAAAGGAAAAAATACTGTATTTTGGTGCATTTGCTTTTTAGAGTCTTTAACGTTGTCAACCCTTTAGCATGCTACTGCAATTTGAAAGGAAATGGCTATCAACAAAATTACTATTCTGCGTAAAAATGTAACAAGCCAAGTCCTCACAAGTGCTAACATCTCAAAGCTTCACATGAAGGTACAATTACTCAGATAATCTAAGGGTCATAGCCTGTGAAAATGAGACTTATTCTTGTCGGGCTTCAGGAAAACAGATTGTATTGACTAAAGTCTGTCCTTGCATATTCTTTTGATTAGCCAAGTGGAGTTTAAGGCTGTTGTGCTGTTTATTTAAAGCATAACCCTGCTTCTAACGCTGTCAGTAAAGCGCTTTACATGTGTGAGATATTAACATTGCAGATTTTGTCCCACATAACAATGACTTTAGTATAAAATATTAAAGCATTTCAAAATTTTTATACGATCAGATCGAATCTTCTTTTTTAGTGTTTAAATGCCACCGTATAGCCATGAGTGATGATGGCTATAAATGCACTTAAGATCAACTTAATAGCTACAGGGCTTATTTTCTAAAATAAAAGCTATGAGGTCATCTCTTTTTTTTGCTCAGTTATCCAAAGATACAGTATATAATGAAAACGACACAAGGCAATGGACCTCATAACTGCAGCCAGACCTCCCAGAACAATGTTGAGTGTAAAGTTATAAATGCTTTTAAGATGATTACACTCATTTTATCTCTTTAAACAATTCACCCCAGCCTTGTATTGATAAATATGGCATGGTGTATCTATAATATATTTATTTCCTGCACATTTTTCATTGCGATTGTTTTGATAGAGATTATTCAGGTTACATATAGGTAACGTATGAAGGCTGATTATCACTTTGTTTGAGGTCTAAATTAAAAAAATATGGTCAAACTTTACTGTTCATAAAAAAATGACTACTCCAAGCACGCAGAATGGTTAATGCGATGTGTAATTTAACACCACTGATCTGAAGAAGCTTTCAGATGATACTCATATCTTTGAGCCTAAGCATTTTATACTCGAGAAGACAGAGGTCACTGTGCTTGTGGATTAGGAGGAAAGGTCTATTGACTGAAACCGGCTGCATGACAAACTGAACAAAGACAAGGTGATAAACATAGAAATAAACTGCATGCTGTTGCAATTAATCTGGGTTTTACCAGTGATAAATCATGTTTTTTTTCTGCACCTTTACAGTGGTACAGTTTTTATTGAATGTTCTCAATAGAAAAACCAAGAAAAAAAGGCAACATCTCACTTTTCTGGTCGTACATTACTGCGTTTATTTGCCGCATAACTGTTTCACTTTGTTACTGGTGGATTGACTGGTAAAAAGAAGAAAGAATCTACTTGGCTTCTTGCAGAAAATAATATTCTAATTTAATCATGAACTGCTCACGCTTCTCATTCTGGGACTGGGAAGTACTGTTTTAAAAGAATTGTAAAGAGATTTTTGAAATGATCCTTTTAATGTTAACCTTACTTATTAAGCACCAACATATGCCACAGCACTGCACGCACATCAGTGGTGGAGGGCCCTGCACATGAGATTATATTCTCAAATGAATTACATGTGTAACCAAGACAAAAGGAGGGGTATGTTAAATGACTCCTTCCTCATAATATTTAAAAGCTTTCAAAAGCTCACACACCAACATTTACACGTACATGCTCCAACACACTTACACATGCTCGCACACACATCCATACATGCATATTCCCGGTCCTTCCTTTACCCTCTCCCTCCTTCCGTCACTCATTCACCTTAGTCACAACTCGATCCAGCCACGTTCCTGCCTCTATCTTTGTACTTCTGAAAAGAGGCGGAGCTTACAGCACACCCCTTCCCCAATTGGAGGAACAGGGGAGAGGCTGTCCTAGCGTTGCCTCTCCTTTTTTGCGGAAGTGCACAAGAGGTTCAGACAGATTTGTGGAGAAGGGGAGAGACGCAGAAATATATTGGGAAAGACTCCCTTGGGGGGGGGGGGCAAGCTGCCACCCCTGTCAAAGTGCCACTCTGGGTCCCATGGACTCATGTTAGGGGCGGCTCTGGTCAGTCCACCCCTGGTCTCAGGTTCCATATTTGGTGGGGGGGGCAAGGAATAACCTAGGGGGTAATTGTCCCCTTGCACCCCCATATGCTCACAGCTGCCCCTTATTCTGATGATTATTTCTGTAGGCTACCACCCCTGTTATTCAGTAGATGGCGGTGCCATTGGCGCAGATGGCAGGAGGGAAACAATTAGTAAAACCAGGCCAGGGTCCATACTCCCCCTACCTGATGTTCCAGCATGTGACCAGCCATTGGCTGGATATGGCTGGCTGCACGATGCATAAACATTAAAACATAACATACAGCCTCTCATATCCTGCTGTCAGCTGCACTTACATCATTTGGTGACCATCGATCTTAAAGTGCGAGGGCCGCCTCATCCTTATCTTCCGACCGTGGTTATGGCTGTCAGGAGTCAGCCAGCAGTCCCTACATTGCTTGTTTTAACTGAAATACAGCAAGGCACAGTTTCTTCTCTGACTCTGGTGAAGAAAACGCTGACACTTTAATGCTGGTTAAAGCTTCAACCTTTTAAATACCAGAGGAATGAGCAAAGCATTGCTTCTGTATGTGCAGGCACACAGCAGGTTAATTTCAACAATAAAAATTCAACATAACCGAGTCACTGCGTCTCTGGATGAATAAAAAAACAGATCCTGCTGCTAGCGGCCAGTGGAGAAAATAACACAATCTCCTACTATCACCCTACACACAGCATGAGTCCATTATAGCAAAACCATTAGAGTTTGCTACATCTGCGCTTCACCATTAGACGATTTCAGTCCAGTAAGGTTTGCACAATCATTATCTTACCCACTGTCGATCACTTCCTGCTGCCTACGCTCTCTCGCTGACAGTACCGGCACAGGCAGTTTCCAAAACAGACCCTCCGTTAAGATCCGACAGAGTGTTATGGACACTGCCAGTACCTGTACTGTCAGAGAGAAAAATATTTATGGCAGTGGGTACATAATGCTGCTTTTTTACACAAAAGCTTAAGAAAAACATTATAAAGGACCAGGATTTTTGATACTAAGGTCTCGCTAAAGGAGAATTGGTTTACTGGGCCCATATCAAATTTGGGACATTTTGGAAGCCCCCACTGTAAATTACCCCATAAAAGTATATATTTATGAACAGCAGACAAGTCAAGGTGTTCAACTAGGGTAATTCTGACAGTTTTCAGGCAGCTATTTCTTCATTGATGTCTGCCAAAGTTCACAGAAAATTTATTTTATTGCGTTTTTAATGCATACATTTCAATGTTGCAATTTATTTCTTGCACACCGTAAGTGCAACAGTGGAAGAAAGCACCACATTTTGTTCACCAACATCCCCCGATTCCAACAAGGCCTCACATGCATGTTTCATGAATTTTTTTGAGGAAGCCATGAGGCCATAACTGGAACATGCGCAAATTTTCAGAAATTGGTTTCATAAAAGTATATATTTATGAACAGTAGATTAAGAAAGATTAAGAACAGTAGATTAAGAATGATTAAGAAAGATTAATATTAACAAAAAATGAAATTATTTTTTGTAACTGGCAACTGTATGAAATTCCTTAAAACAGTTGCCAATGCACAGACCGGGCTTATCAGGGCAACCAGAACAGAAAATACTGTTTCCTTCCTGTGCCCTTTGGCATAACACACCCTGCACCGTTTCTGACAATCAAGATGAGAAACAAAGTAATTTACATCTATCAGTCTGGAAAGGGTTGAAAAGCCATTTCCAAGGCTCTGGGACTCCAGTGAACCACGTTAAGAGCCATTATCTACAAATAAGGAATACTTGCAATAGTGGTGAACCTCTCCAGGAGTGGCCGGACTTTTGGAATTCATCCAAGAGCGCATCAAAGGCTCATCCAGGAGGTCATACAAGAACCAAGACTAACATGTAAACAACTGAAGGCCTCACGTGCCTCAGTTAAGGACAGCGTTCACAATTCCACAAGAAATTATGTGAAAATGGCATCCATGGGAAAAACACTGATGTTGACCAAAAAGAACACAAAGGATTGTGTCACATTTTCCTTGTCAACATCTTGATGACCCTTAAGACTTTTAGGATAATATTCTGTAGACTGATGAGTCAAAGGTGTAACTTTTTGGAAGACATGAGTCCCCTTACATCAGGCATAAGGCTAACTCAGCATTTCCCAATATGGACATCATGTAAACGGTCAAACATGGTGACGGTAGTGTGATGGTCTGATGCTGCTTTACGGCTTCAGGGCATGGGCGACATGCTATAATTAATGGAACAATGATGAATAGATGGAACTGTTCTCTACCAGAAAATCCTGAAGGAGAATGACCGGTCATCAGTTTGTGGCATAAAGCTCAAGCGCAGTTGGGTTATGCAGCAGGGTAATGATCCGAAGCATACAAGTAAATGAATGGTTCAAAAGAAATAAAATTAAGGTTTTGGAGTGGCCTTGTCAAAGTCCTCACTTGAATCCATTTGAGATGCTGTTTCATGACCTTAAAAAGCAGTTCATGCTAGAAAACCCTCCAATATGGCTAAATTGAAACAGTGATGTAAAAGACTCATTGCCAGTTATCGCAAACATTTAATTGCAGTTGTGGCACAACCAGTTATTAGGTTTAAGGGGCAATTACTTTTTCACGTGGGTGATATAGATTTTCAATAATTCTTTAGGGGAGGGAAGTGGGCAGAGAGTAGTTACGGCTAAACATCTACCCACTGGCAGAAAAAAGAAGCGACCCAGATAAGGGACCAAGAGAGTTCTCTAATTTGAAGGTAAAATGTCTAAAGGTGATAGCATGTATCAGTGAATCAGTGTGACATCGCATGACTGTAATAATGAGAGGGTTGGTTTAAGACAGTGGGAACGGTCAGGGTATTAAATCTTTCCAAGCAAAACACCTCTCCATTTGGACAACAAATTCCATTCCAGGCTCCATCGTCTTAATGACTGCCCCAAGGAAGATGGAATTGAGATCCATGTTCTGTGTGCATGTATTATTTTTACTATATTTATTTAAATTAATGAACAGTTTTCAAAATAATCCTTTCTGAAATGTGAGAGGCAAACAAGCACTTTCTTCCATTCCTCTGAAAGTATTATCTATCTGTTTGCTATCAATCTTGCTTGTCATGCTGTAACACAGTTTTGAAGATTAGTCTTTCATGGGATTTTCTGGGCGTAACACTCTGTCCAATTTCCGAATCATTCATTATGCTAATGCTAAAACACCCTTTCATTTTTATAAAAGGTTATAGCTCTGGTGTGCTTGTGATAAGTGCATTAGCCAAGAAAGAATCTGGTTGGCAGACAGGATTGCAATTTCAAGCCCAAACGTATTCATCAATGTAACATTCTTCCTCTAATATAAAATTATTGAACGCCAAAAGTGTTGTTGTTGTCTGGAAGACAAGCAGTTTTTCCAGTTATTTTCCACTTTGGCTTCTGCCAGCTTATTATCTTTTGGTCCCCAGCCGTACTTTATGACAGACAGGCATTTATAAAGACAATTCAATTCTCATTTGAGAGACATTTTCTGCTGTATCTTACACTGTTGGCAGTATTGCTTCGGAAACAGCAGTGACAGGCTATATGTATTTCTAATGGCGAACAACTGTGTTCTTTATTTTTAAGTGTTCTCATCTTTAATATTATTTTATTCCTACAACAGAAATTACCGGTACTATATGTTCTTATATTTTTGAAAGTGATACAGGCACCAGTGGTGTTAGATAGTCCTACCACGCAGCTTGCACAGTCGAGTTGAGCAGGGAGAACGTTTCAAACCATATCCAAAAAAACAACGGAAAATAATAGTGGAAAATTACTGTGGAGTAATAGTGGAGTTGCTGTGCTCATTTGTGTGTTAAAATGAACAGTATCAGATCCCAGGAGCAGATATAGTTACTCTCCTAGAATAGGTAGTGACACTCAAATCAGGGTTGGTGGGATAATTGTTGGCAATAATGAAAAAACAGCAAAGGCTTGATCAAGGCAGCGACCAGGCCTAAACGACAAGGAAGTACAGGATCAGGCCAGGAGGCAATCGGGCATAAAGGATAAGGCAGTACTGGGTCAGACTAGGCAGCAATCAGGCATTAATGATATGGCAGTACAGGGTCGATCCAGAAAGCAATCAGGCCTAAATGACAAAGAAGTACAAGGTCAGGCCAGGCAGCAATCAGGCCTAAAGGATAAGGCAGCACAGGGTCAGGCCAGGCAGCAATCAGGCCTAAATGACAAAGAAGTACAAGGTCAGGCCAGGCAGCAATCAGGCCTAAAGGATAAGGCAGCACAGGGTCAGGCCAGGCAGCAATCAGGCCTAAATGACAAAGAAGTACAAGGTCAGGCCAGGCAGCAATCAGGCCTAAATGATAAAGCAGTACAAGGTCAGTCCAGTCTGGTTATTATAGCACCAAACTATTAAGAAAAGTAGATAAAACATAACAAGGGAATTAATGATATCAGAATAAAAAAATAATAGCAAAACAAATGTTCCTTACGAAGAGCAGTTTTTAAGGTTGGTAAATGCCTTGTTTAGTATCTTTACAGAAGACTTACCATTTCTGTCAATAGCAAACGGCACATCACTTGTAACAATCTCATAATTGCAGATCTGGCTGTACTGCAGGGAGCAGTCCTCATCCATTGCTTCAACCTGTAGGATACTGTCATAAATCTTGCCCTCGGTCACCGTGGCTCTGTATGTCTTCTCTTTAAATACTGGAGCAAACTCATTCATGTCATTCACTTGTATGTGGACTACAGCCCTAAAAATGCAAATATGCGAAAGAATAACTGATGTGCCATGATTTTTTTAAAAATAGTTTTATGCATTTTATGAACAAATACATGAACACATGACTTGTAATTTGACTTTTATACTACACAAGTACTAGATCACTTTTTCTACGTAGTCTACCTCACTATACTCCTGTTTACTCCTGTTTGTGTTTATCATCTTGCTTATGTCTACTGTGTTGGGAACACAGACCTTTGTACTCATAGAACCGCTGGAGGAGTTAAACCTCCTCCTTCCCTCTAGCAAATGATTGCTGTTCTTACTAAGACACTTTCTAGGTATACTCACTTGGAGCTTCAAAACCTGCAGTCTGCTAATAACAGGGACCCGTCAGGGAAACGACTACAAGCCTATAGGCGAATAGAAGATACCATGGCTAAGGGCTGATGTGAGGGTTGGGAACTGAAAAAAGCTTTAGTTATTTGATAACACACCAGGGACTTGTGTATCATCCTGAAACAATGTTTCTATTGCTGATGCTGTATCTCTGTTACAAGAGCTCTTTAAAGCCACCAATAGATGACTTTGTTGCCCCTTTTCTGAGTCCTCCATATCATTTAGCTTCTCTCTGTTGTCTCCTCTGAGAAATCCTGAACCCAGCAGCGAGAGGAAAGGGACGAGAAAGCACTCGATTTAGGAAGCAGCCGCCAGGAAATGAAACAAGTGAATCACTAATAGCTTCTCTGAGAGACATGGATCAGTGACATGTACACCAGTGCACCAGTCCCTGCTAGATTTATTCTTTGGAGAAATGTCATCAAAAGCACAGACAGTATTCATTACCATGCCATCTGAAAACTGATTTCATTCACCCAATCATCACATTTATATATTTTTATTCCACATGCCAAATATATAAAGTTTTGATATTTCATGGGGGGGATTCTTCCTTCAAAGTTCCCTCAAAGATTTGTCTTTAGTACCCTTTGATGTATCCTTTGATGTATCCTTTGGTTGTGGAGCTTTTAGATGGTTTTTGTGTCACCTAACAGTTCCTTAAGTCCTCCCTTCACACTCTTGGCTCGACCCATTTTAACTTTGCAATTTAAAATATATGATAGCACCATGACCCTTTTGAATTTTTATGGTGTCCTCTTGTAAATGAATGGGAAGTTTCTCTATATATATACCTCTATATGCACTTGCCCCTTTGCTGGCACTCTAGGTATTTTCAGTGCAGGAGACATCTCCAGAGCCTACTCAACAAAACATAGCAGGGGTATCTAATTGTTCTCTTATTGTTTTAAAATAGTTTTTAAATATCTAAATCTTTTCTCAGGTTGAGAGGACCTTACATAACACATTTTGTATTACATAGCGTATTCTGTAACTTGGAAATCAAATTGATAGGGCTCTTAAAAATAGCACAGCAGTAATGGCTAGCTGTAAATATTTATGTTAAACCTGATTAAAAATGCAACATGAACATGTTTATTATAAAAGCATTGATGTGCTAAGATGAAGTGAAAAAGCTCTTAGCATAAATACCGTTTTGAGCCTACATAGCAAGGTGACTATAATGAAACTAGAGAAACCATTGTTTTTGGAATAAAGACACAGTAAAAAGTAATGATATATACGATTTACAAAATATGTAACAGAATAAGGCATTTGGAAAAAATAATTTACAGTTAAATGTTTGCATACACAGTACTGCATACACAGGACTTTTAGGGCTATGGTAGTCACCGATATACTTGAGAGCTTGACCAGACATCTAGGTTGAGCATTATTCCCACCACACAGGTAATTAAGAGTAATGCAGTACCACTGATTCAACTCATAAGGAAGCAATGTAGCCAAAATTGGGCTAATGAGATGTACTGATGCAGTAAATACATTACGGAGTGGCCGGAAGTAATAGGGTGCAGGGTCACCCACCTTACCCTGCCGTTACGTGCGGCTGACTGCATTTTTAGATCTGTATATTATCTCAATACAGGAGCTCTGATCCTTAACAATACCATAAAATACTTTAACCAATACGCCATCACTGGACGTTCCACCAACAGAATGCCTAATCTCGTCCTGTAGGATCAGTGTCCTTTTTGGACATGTAGCCAGGGATCTCATTACATTACGGAGATACAGAAGCACAAGACTGTAGAATGCAGTAAGATCTTTGCACTTCAGCCAATAGTACATCACCAAGTTATCATAGTGGTGTAAGCTCCTTTACTTGTTGCCTTTTGACAGCTATGTAAACGAGAAACTAAAACTTGATGCTTAATAAACACATCCATTTTGCACATGCGTAGTTGTGCAAAGTCACTCACTTGTGAGATTTCTTCCAATTGGCACCACTTGGACCAGCTCCACAGTCATACGCCTGGATGATAAATGTATACTCCTTCTGTAGTTCACAATCAATTGATCCTTTTGCTTTCAGACGTCCTTCTCCCGATGTCTTGTTCAACACCACAGCCTCAAAGGGAGTCTCCTGGCCGTGGATCTTGAACGCACAAATTTCTCCTGTGCAAACAAAATGAATTAACAATCAATACAAACCAAGTCAAATGTCAAAAAAGAGCATATGTTTGATGAGCTTGACAAACACTAAATGGATAAAACCCGGTGAGATTTGAATGTAAATAGCACGTGCTACAGCCAGAATTTCAGAATCAGCCACACAAAACTACGCTCATAAATTCTACATGCTGATGGCTGGCATAAGAGTAATGCCAGTGACAATTATTTATAATGTATGAAAGATCATTAAAGGGAAATAACGGTATTCCTTCAATGATTAATTAACCATAAAAACATTGGGTGCAACTTGCTTCACATCATCCACCAGAATGCAGGACTTCCGTTGTAACCCGTTTTAACCTTTTAATATTCAATAATAAGTTAGCACTAATTTCTTCCGCACCCCTGTCATTCTGCTCTTAGAGTTCTAAAGCTTTAAACCAGGGGTCCTCAAACTACGGCCCGCGGAGCGCATTTACCCGGCCCGTCGGGTGTTTTTGCCTCAGGACATCCATGTGTTCCGAAAGATGCTTTCGGAACACAAGGATGCCTCTGTGAAGTCCCTGCAGCACGCGTTTACTTTAAAAACGCGGGGACCGCCGGGAGCAGGCGCACGCAGCGACGTCACTGACGTCCCATGCGTGCACCCATGGCAACCGAGCGGGTTTTTTTTTTTTAACTATAGTCCGGCCCTCCAACGGTCTGAGGGACCGTGAACTGGGGGACCGTGAACTGGCCCCCTGTTTAAAAAGTTTGAGGACCCCTGCTTTAAATTCTATCATTAGCAATCTTGTATCTTTTTTAAAGATACTGATCTGTGATTCTTTTTCATTCTGCAAAAAAAAAACATCAAGAATTTTAATGGAATTGAAGTAAACAATTTTGGGGTTCTTTAATTTTACTTGCAAAGGTCATTTAAAGAAGCCAACGCTTTTAGCTATTACGCTCACTCTAAACAGATGTCTAATAGCTAATGGTGAGTTGTTGGAAACCTCACTACAAGAACCAGTACCGGTTGGAATTTATGAGCTTGTGTCTGGTCTCCGTGTTACTGTAGGAGAAGCCTGTCCCTGTTGGCACTAATATAAAGAGAAATTTTATTTTTACCTACAATAACTATTTCATGAACAATCCCTGTGGTTTTTGCTTGTCTCATAGCACAAGCTGAATGACGACATTTCATTTACAAAATATAGAAATCATTGGAATTGTCCAGTCAACAGGAAAATACCTCTAGTTCCTATGGTGATAAGACTACTCTTGAAACTTTGCACCGAAGCCATTTTCTTAATTCACAACCCCTAGTCTGCTCCATGTAGTATGATTTTACTTACAGATTGGAAAATTGGCACAAGCACAATAGTGAATATAAGGACAGCTACCTTAATCATGGCCCCAATTATATATATATATATATATATATATATACATGTGTGTGTAAGAAGTGGCTCAGGTGGCCCTGGCTATGGAAGCTATTTTGTATCCCACTCCATCAGTGTGCTTTTTTTTTTAAATAAAACCAACAATGTGTACAGTTGTGCTTCCAATAAGTGTACACTGAAACATTGAAACATGGAATTTGTCGACATACTGTATAAAAGCCATCCTATCTATCCAGTCTACTCACTTCCTACATGATGGAAAACTTCAAACCAACATTGACTTTGTTTTATGTTTGTATATGGATTTTAGCAGGGATTCAGATGCCCCCCAGTTCAGCCTGAGAGTCAAATGCACAACATATACCACAAAACAATTTAGTAACCAAAAACAATTGTCCGATAAAGAGTCAACTTGAGAAGAACTAGGGTTCTCTTGTTGAATAAAGAGAAAATCAAGGTTGTGCAATTGCTACATACATAGCCGATATAGATGGCTCTAATGGTTCTGAGTGATTTTGTGAACAAACTAGATTCACTTTTTATTCATATAGGTTATAGCGTTATACCATGCTAGCTACAGAAGGAAAAAAGCTAAATTGGTAAAGATGATTACTTTTTGGCTAACTAAAGTGTAATAGAGAGTAAGCGTTAAAGACTACCTAGGTTATAGTAATACCCATGAAGAAGAAAGCTTCAGCTAGCCAAAAAAGGCATCGTCTTACTATATTTGTTCAGTGTATTCATATGTTTACTTAATTTTGCATGGTGGCCATAATTACTTATCTGTAAGTTTATAACATAACTTTATAAATGATTTTAATTCATTGAATACAATGATGTCCAACTGCTTCACCATGGGCACTGTGCAATCGCCTATAACTTTTATATCAGATCAGGTTCTATAGTATGACATCATTTAATTAACAGGTCCAGACAAGCCTATAGCTTTATATTTATCCACAACCACCTACATTGGAATTTATGGGCAACACTGATTAAGTACAATACAACACAAATTGTGTGTCCATTTTTTTGAATCAGTAAAGCTTTTAAATCTCACCCAGAAATATTTTTAAAAAAATAGGTTTTCTTGATGTACAAAGGCAGCCTTTCAGACTAAATTTACACTCCTTGGTATGATAAAATGCAGCAGTACGAAACAAATCTGTGTGACACAATCGTATTTGGCAATCTCATTTACGCCTAACTCTGATTCATTTTTCGACCACACAGGCTTATATGACCTATTGTAATAAATGTCACTATTAATATCACAATAGACATAGTATTATAATAAAAAGTGTTATTCTGTTTACTGATATATGCGCCAAAATAACAATAAAGTGCGTAGCAATTTGTTATCCTGTACAGAGTAGACATTCGTACTGCGCTTTGTCCTATTTGCTATTAATGTGTACGCTCTGGAATAATGCTGATATGACTTTTATTCGCAGTATCTAGGAAGTGCTTAAAATGCATGGTGATATGTGGGTTTGAACATATAATTTCAGTACTAATGAGATTTCTCAGAACAGCTCTGATATGTGAATTCAATTATATGCTTTTCTATTTAAAGGACAAAACCGGAGGAATTATTGGGGAAAATAGCAAATCTTGTGATATGGACATAGTGGTGAATGCACAGCAAAGGAATTTAGCCACAATAAACATATATCAAAGAAAATCAAGAATTTATATTTTATAGATAGTATAATGTGTGTGTGTATATATATCT
>VKOC01026755.1:0-21576 GCA_009364415.1 Spea multiplicata
AGTTATTTATGTGTGTTATTATTATAGATGAAATTTCCTTTAAGATAATACTATAATACAGTGTTATGTGTTTTATAGTGTGATAGTGATAATAAGTGTGTGTGAAACGTATTACAGTTCCTCTAATTGTATGGGTATAATTACATAAATGTAAAAAGGAAAACAAAGAAAAACATAGTACAATTACCCTCCAATATATGTATAGAATAACTCTTAAATACATTCAGAAGGCTCTAGATTTTCCTAATATCTATATATATATATTTAATATAGCTTAACGTACAATTTGTGTATTCCTTATCTCATAAAAATCCCCATATTTTAAATTTTTGTCTTCCGATTTCTATATTTTTAATATTCACAGAGGTACCTTCATATACTAATTTAATGCTAGTGGGGAATCCCCATTTATAATCTATTTTTTTTTGTCTTAGGATTGTAGTAAGTTCGTCAAATTGTTTTCTCTCTTTCCTTATCGTTGAAGATATATCTGAATAGAACTTAAGATGTTTAAATTTATCGTTCAATATCATATTGTTTCGTAAACCTTTGTTAAATTTTTCTTTTATGTATAAGCTTGAAAATCTTACAAGAACATCTCTAGGAGAGTCTTGATTTATTTGGCTTGGTTTTTTTATTCTGTAGTATGATTCCATTGGAGGATACTTGAATTCTTGATTAGGAATGGCCTCATGTATTAAATCCAATAGATAGATGTCTAAGTTTTCTTGAGATACGGATTCCGATATTCCTCTGATTCTGATGTTATTTCTGCGGTACTTATCTTCTTGATCAAGTAGTTTTGTTTCCAAAGTTTTGATCTTCATATTTAATTGATTATTTTCAGCATGTAAATTTTTCTGATCTTCCTTTATCTTTGTAATTGCGTCATCTTGTGTTTTTAATAGCTCAAATATTTTAGTGACATCTTCTTTAATTTGATGGCTGCTATCTTCAATATCTGATTTAATTTTCTTATACAAATTATTAATTAATTCTGGGAG
Source organism: Spea multiplicata (assembly GCA_009364415.1). NCBI lineage: Eukaryota > Metazoa > Chordata > Amphibia > Anura > Pelobatidae > Spea > Spea multiplicata. The sequence goes on from VKOC01026755.1 coordinate 1,005, forward strand.
TGTCTCCTCCTCCATGCTTTGAACTGAATCCTTACCCAATTGGGTTGATTCTCTGCGTCCCTCCAGGGTTAATCTTCTATTAATTGGAGTGCAATCAGTGTTAAGTGTCTTGGGAGAATAGAAATCATTAATCGGTTTATTTTTATCTTGTTTCTTTTCCTTCTCCTTTTCTTTTTTTGGACCCATCGCTGTTTTCTGCTTTATTGAATTAGTGGGAGGATCGGCTGATTCCTTCCAAGTATTTTTATTCAATATAATTTAAGATTGTATCTGTCATATGAAAAAAAATGTAATCATTACTAATCTTATAATGAGTTCCCTTATATTCCAAGCAATAGTAAGATTAATGTTGCAAATATAAAAATTAGTTCATTACATGCTCTGGATAGCAGATGTCAGTCTCTTATTTTATTCAAAAGCCAATATGTGAGTTTTTTAACACTTAGTTTTCATGTTTCCTCCTATAGTCCTCCAGATTCTTTTTTATAGAACTTGTCGTTGAATTTAATATGATATAATTCAGGCTCTAAGTATTCTATTCTGATCTTGAGAGCTTATAAATTTTACCAATATCGTTCTAGGGTTACTACCAGGTGGTCTTAATGGTACCCTATGGGCCCTTTCAAAATGTTCGCTTAATGGCTTCATTTTCAAAAAAGTAGAGTTTATCCATTCTATCACAAACTTAATGGACTCCCTGCCCTCACTACCTTCAGGGAATCCTATCAATCTCAGGTTATTTCATCTTAAACGGTCCTCCGGGTCTATTACTTTCTGTTCCAAAATTTGATTAGTCACTTTCCTCATTTCTGCCTTAATTTTAACCATCTCGTCTTCTAGTGGACACTCGTTCTTCCACTTCGGTACATATTAGTTTTATGCCCTTAAGATCATCTCTAATTAGAGAGATTTCCTCCCCTATAGTGCCCACTTGGGATGTTAAGGCATCAATTGAGCTGCTACATTTACTAACAGCCTCCAATATCAGTTTTAGAGCAGGAGAGGACTCTGCTGCTGCACCCCCAATTACTTCTTCCTCGAGGCTTGGAGCAATATTGCCTCCTTTACCTAGATTTCGGCTTTTCGTTATGCCAGTTGGCACTGGGGAGGACAGAAATTTATCTAATCTGCTGGTGTTTTTAGTTCCTTCTCTTTGGAAGAACTCACTGATTTTCTGAGGAGCAACCACAAGTGCCATCCTTTGAATGACGTTGCCGTCATTCACAGGATGGCATTAACAATAGATCTGAGTTCACAGATGGTCTATCCAGATCCTCTTGAGAACTCTCGAGCTCCTCCTGCAGGTTGAATGCAGGTACTGCATCCAACCATGCAAGGTCAATGGAGCCCAGCTCACTAATGAGAGTGACTAGTAAAAAAAAAAAAAATGTTTGAAAAAAAATTAAAAAAATATGGTAACATGTAAAAATCCCCACTGTCACCAAAAAAAAAAGTTTTTGGCCCGGGACGTGAAGACGTAATGACGTGACGACGTAGCGTCACCGGAGGAGGCGGGGTAGGCGCCCGCCGCAGCGTTCGCCGCATCGGAGGAGTCCACGGAGAGATGGTCCTGCGACTTCTGTGAAGGTCTCTATGTAAGGCCTATGAAGCGCTCCTGAAACTCTCCCGATTTGAGCCTTCCGATTCTGCTGCTACAGCACCGTATGTGTCTTTCCAGCCAGCTTTTGAGTCTTCGCTTCTGCCGAACACTCTCGAACCTCCCACCAATTTCTACATAACGCTTGATCTTCGTTTTACCTCGTGGGAAAAAATAATAACGACGAAGACAATGTAGAAGAGGCTGTTACAACACTGAAGTTAAGTTTTTTTTTTTTTTTTTGTTTTTTTTTATTATTTATATACATATATATAAACTCTTTAAGCCTCATTTGGTTTTAACTGGACTGGTTTCAATCTGACTGACTTCAATCAGAATATATCTGTCTCCTTCAACTGGATTGGCAATCCATAACTATATGATAACTATATGATTCCCTGGAAATAACCCTGATTAACTTGCTTCTGAACCATATACTTTGATATATAGACATTTTCCGATCCAGTTTGCTCTATTATGAGCGAGTTTGTTTAATTTGGTGCTATTGATCTGGTATATATCCCAGCAGAATATTGATATAACAAACCATAAATCCATGTGGATAAATCTTCATATGAGAAGAGAGCAGCAGATATTATATAAGTAAGCCAGAGAAAAAAGGAGGGTGAAAGGTGAAAAGAGAAGATTAAGAGCAGGTGAAGAACCAAAAGAAAATTTAAAGACCTATTTCTTTTTTTTTTTTTTTTTTTTTTTTTTTTTTTTTTTTTTTTTTTCTTCTGCCTAATATGGCATCAAGACGAGAGCAGACAAAGGAGCAATCCAGAAGAGATAATAAAAAGGGTGATAAACAACTCAAGAGAGTCTCTGGCTTTTTTTCACCAACATCAAATAAGGAACTGAGAGATAAAATTCTTAACGAATACAGCAGCCCAAATCAACAAGATATAGATAAATCTCAGGATGTGCTGGAAGACCCTAATGTAAATAGGGATGCAATTACACAAGAATTTCTGTCCAATAAATTAGACACTCTATTAAAAACTATCAAAGAAGAAATTAATAATAGCTCTGAAACAATTAGTAGTGAAATCAAGCATCTGACTACAAAAATTACAACTATAGAAAAAAAAATTGCAGAATCTGACCAGCGCTGCTCTAATATTGAAGAAAACCAGAAGGAAACCTTTAACAGAATAGAGCAACTAGAATTGAAATTAAGAGATCTAGAAGACAGATCCAGAAGAAACAACGTGAGACTCAGAAATATCCCAGAAGAAATAACACAAGAGACTCTGGGTGTTTACTTATTGGATTTTCTTTCAGATCTTGGAATCTATACTAAAACCCTAGAAAATGTTATTGAGAGATATCATCGTATCCCAAGATCAAAAGAGCCTCCAGAGAATTATCCAAGAGAAATTATAGTAAAATTTTATTCGATACAAATGAAAAACAATTTGATAAGAGCGATTCGCGAAAAAAAAGGTACAGCCGAAAAATTTAAGAATATCCTAGCCCTACAGGATCTTTCGTATCATACAAGGAAGTGGAGAAAAGGATTTTCGTCCGTTTTAGAAACTTTGAGAGCGAAACAGATCAGATACTTCTGGGGCTCTCCGTCAAATCTAAAGATCACGTGGAGGGACTCTTTATTGACATTCCATTCTCCAGAAGCTGCTGAAAACTGGCTGAAAACAAAAACATAAACTGGCATAAATTCAATAGGATTTTTTTTTTTTTTTTTTTTTCTTTCTTATGTTTGCACCAGAGTGTTGCACCATTATTTATACTTCAAATTTAATTATCTTTGTATCAGAAACTATATTTAAAATGAATTAAGAATAAGTATATGCACACAATATAAAAGATCACACAATTTAGCGCCACTCTTAGAAATATGGTAATAATTCAATTTGAATGTCTAATTTTGGCATTAAGTCAAGACAACCTAGTATAAAATGTCTCTTTTTCTTAATACTCTTAATTTTGTACAATATGCTTAGATCTCACGAATAACTCTTAATACACAATCTAAAGGTTTCACAATTTTATTGAACTAATGACACATTTAAGAACCTGTTATTTAATTTAATTTTCACTGCAAACAGGCCATAAAATTTGTTCACACTAACGTATAATTTTGGAACCAAGACAATTTAGTAAATAATTACACCTACACTAGACTACATTTATATTTAGTCTTTCAAACACAAATCACTGCACCTACACTAGTTTTTTTTTTTTTTTTTTTTTTTTTTTTCTTTTCTCTTTCTTTTCCTTTTCTTTATTTATAGCATAAAATTCACATAAACTTGTATTATTAATATGCTTAGACTAAACTCATGAAGAACTGTTAGTACAAGTTAAAAGTCCCACAATCTTATTGAATTATGATACACTTAGGAATTTGCTAACTTTTACTTCAATTCGGGTATAAAATTTGTCCATATTGAATATATAACTTTGGAAGTAAGATAATTTATCTTAGAATGTTGTTTTTTTTTTTTTTTTTTTTTCTCCCTCTCTCCCTTCTTATTAGAAATAGGTAATCCCGTGAGCTTCTTCCGTATGCGACCCCACTGCGACGAGGCTTTGCCTCCTGCCTTGTGTCAAATAGACATAATTTTCGCATTTAAGGGCATTTTTTCCCTTTGATGCGATAGTAGACCCTGTGAAGGGTCTTTGGAGCCTTCCCACTAAGTGTGGAATGGCTTATTGGTCACAAATCGATAGGACCATGTCGTTGTATGTTGTTTATGTCATGGCGTGGGAAGAGAAGGGAGAAATGTGTATAAAATATAATGGTTAAAATTATCTCAGTTAATGCACAAGGGTTGAATACAACCTCTAAGAGATCAATCCTCCATAATTATTTAAAAAAAGAGCGAGTGGACATTTGCTTTTTACAAGAAACACACTGGAGACAAAACGAAAAAATAAAAATAGGAAACATGTTTTCTAATATATTTTCCTCTTCAGATCGTATTAAGAAAAAAAGGGGAGTCGCCATAATCTTCTCAAATAATATACAAGTTAAAATCGATCATCAAATAACAGACGAAGATGGTAGATATATAATTTTAGTTTGTGAAATAAATGATGAAAAATTTACTCTTATTAATATATATCTACCCAATATTGCACCAGTAACTCTTTTAAAAAAAGTATTGGGAGAGGTTGATAATATCAAAATGGGTAGATGCTTGATTGCCGGCGACTTTAATTGTGTATTGGATCCTTATATAGACAAAAATTTACCTGAATGTCGCTCCGTCCATCCTCAGGTGATAAAACAAGCGAAAGCCCTAAACAAGACCCTAAACCATAATAATTTATTTGATATCTGGAGGACTTTGAATCCCCAAGCAAGAGAATACACCCACTTCTCTCGAGTACACCTCTCCTACTCAAGGATTGATATGATCTGGGGAGATGCAGAACTTATTAAAAATACTGAAAGAACCAGCATAATAGAAAATACGTGGTCAGACCACAATATTGTCTCTTTAGAACTTAAAAACAACCTATCTCTAAAAACAAATGTTACTTGGAGAATGAATGACTATATTTTAAAAAACCAGAAAGATAAAATTGTTCTCCAAAATACGATAGCAAATTATTTCAAAGAGAATGTTTCAAGTGATACCTCCTCAGGGAATAATTGGTGCGCTTTCAAAGCCGTCATCAGAGGGCATCTAATCAAAATAAATATTAATCAAAAAAAAGCTCAGGGTAAAAGATTATCTGAATTGTATTGCCAGTTAGATATACTCTCTAGAAAGAACAAATTAACACCATCAAAATTATTAACACAAAAAATAAAAGATATTGGAGAACAAATTAATCAAAGATTAATCGATAGAGTTACTAGAAATATGGAAAAATGTAAAACTAAATTTTATGCAAGAGGAAATAGGATTGACAAGATGTTAACTAACAAATTGAAAAAACAAAGAGCTAATAATAGAATTACAAAATTAATGGACGGCAATCAGATATTAACCACTCCGAAAGATATTGGTAACTATTTTCATAGATACTATGGAGATTTATATAATCTGTCAACCTCAAGCTTAGATAAAGATCTAACTAATTATTTAACACGAACAAATCTACCTCACATTTCTGAAGCCCAAAGAGAAATACTCAATAGATCTATAACTGAAATGGAAGTAAACAAGGAAATATTAAAATTGGCTAATTATAAGACCCCAGGCCCAGATGGCTTCAGTAATTTGTTTTATAAAGTGTTTAGAACCCAAATAGTTCCGCATCTAACAACCTTATTTAATGACACAGTGGAGAAAGGCTGCTTCCCAACAGAAATGTTGAGAGCTAACGTGTTACCAATTTTAAAAGATGGCAAATCCTCATCAATTATCACAAATTACCGTCCGATTTCTCTAATTAATATGGATGTAAAACTATTCTCGTCAATACTAGCAGGTAGAATGAAACTGATCTTAGATAAAATTATTCATAGAGACCAAATAGGTTTCGTCCCGGGCAGATCCTCTAGTTATAATGTAAGAAGAACTATTGACATCATGGATGCCTGTACTAGATCTAAAATCCCTTTACTAATGATGGCGGTGGATGCTGAAAAGGCTTTCGACCGGGTCAGTTGGAACTTTTTAAGTTGTGTCCTACAAAAGAACGGCATCTCTGGTTGGATGCACAGAGCAATTTTTTCTCTATATGCAGATCCATCTGCCAGGGTAGTCGGCCCAAATTTGTGTTCCCCTTGGTTCCAACTTAAAAACGGTACCCGCCAAGGCTGTCCTTTATCGCCCTTATTATACATAATCTCTATGGAGCCCTTAGCCATAAATATTAGATCCAATAGGTTGATTAAAGGCTTTCAGACTAACACAAACCATTTAAAATTAAATCTTTATGCGGACGACGTATTAATCACTCTTACTGACCCAGCTGAATCCTTAAAACATCTGATGACCGAAATAGATGACTATAGTAAAGTCTCAAACTATAAGTTTAATATAACTAAGACAGTGCTATTAGGCAAGAACCTAAGTAATAGAATAAAAGAAGAAATAAATTTAAAATATGGATTTACTTGGGCAATTCGAGATCTTAATTACCTTGGTATCTTAATCTCCGCAGATCCTAAGAAGATAATGGAAATAAATTTCCTGAAACTATTGAAAGACACTAACCGAAAACTAAAAGATTGGCAATCCAAGGAACTATCATGGTGGGGAAGAATAAATTCCATAAATGCATATATTATACCTAAGTGGCTCTACCTTTTTCAGATGCTCCCACTAAATTCCTCGGATCAATGGCTTTTATTACTCCAATCTAGTCTCTCAAATTTTATCTGGAGAGGGAAAAAACCAAGACTTAAACGAGATTTATTAACTCAGAAACCGCATCGAGGAGGCATTTCCTTCCCTAGCATAAAAAATCTTTACATCTCTACGAGGATTTTACATATTTATAGGATGCAATTAGCGTCGGATAGAAACGAGGGTTGGCTGGAGATAGAGAAAGAATTAAGTGGAAACTTAGAGGTAGATAGATATGTATGGAATATCCATGGTTTAAAATCAATAAAAGAGAATATTAAGGGTAGTATAATTCTTGAACAACTGATATCCACATGGGAAAACCAAAAACGACACTGGAAAATAGATAAGAAGCTTCTCAATTTCCACCAAATTGAAATTCTTGCATCTAATATAGAGGAACTTAATTTAACACTTTGGGAACAGAGAGGTATAAAGTTCATCAAAAATCTATTTTCTGATGGCAAAATAAGAACTTTTTTAGATCTACAAACAGAATTCTTACTCCCATCAGAAGAATCTTTCAAATATTTAAGAATTAAAAGCGCCCTCAGACAGCTCTCTATGCACCCTACTCCCCAGACTGATCTCCTTGGTGAAATATTTAACACCTATAGAGTGTCTCGAGTGACCTCTAAAATCATGAAATTAGTACGCGAATGGGAAGAAGTACAACATCCCCCTTGTATAAAATCTTGGGAAAAAGAATTACATTGTAAAATTCACGCTACAGACTGGTTCCAAGCTCAAGTAAACATAACTAAATTTATACATTCTATAACTTTACTAGAAACCCAGTACAAGGTAGCCAATAGATGGTACCTTGTCCCGGCTAAGTTAAAGCTAATGTATTCCAACACCTCCTCTATCTGTTGGAGATGTAATAAAGACGAGGGAACATATCTCCATATTTGGTGGAATTGTGGCGAAATTAGAGATATATGGAAGAAGATGTATGATTTATTAGACTCTTTATTAAGAATAAAAATTAATAGATCACCAGAGGTAGCTTTATTACACTTAAACTGGCCTTCTCTACATAAAAAAGACAAATTACTGCTAACACATTGCCTAGTAGCAATGAAAATTACAATTGCTAGAAACTGGAAAACCCTTGGCCCGCCTCTATGGAAACATTTTACTAACCAATTAAGGTTTCAGATAAAGATGGAAAAAGCAGTAAGTTGGCCTCTTTTAAACTCATGGAAAACATATCAATGCTGGGACTTATGGCTCAAAACATTTGATGAGCTAGTACCACCCTTATAAGTGCATTTAACGACCTATGAAGACCTTTTCTTAGTTATATAATGTCCTACACCCCTCCTTTCCACGCCACGATTTGTATTTTTTGTTTTTTGTCTTGTTGTTCTTTCTTTTGTTTGTTTTGCATTTTATATTTATCTTTCTATGGTCTCCACCTATGTGTTAAGTCTAAATGCTTGTACTGTTTGTACGCTTTTGTAATATTGTAAATAAAAAAAAAAAAAAAAAAAAAAAAAAAAAAAATGATCCTGGTGCAATGTTTGATAAGTGATTATATAGCAACCAATGGAATGGTCCAGTCAAGATGAACATTCATTCCACTGTTGCTATGGTAATTAAACCATTTTTTTTTCAAACAGTGTTCCTCAATTCCGAAACCAATCTTCAAATTGCCTGTGTGATTCAGTATTCATAAAACTAAACATGCATGATGAGCAAAACTGCTCACAAATATAATAACGGGTCCCAAGTGGCAAGTATAAAAAGAAGAGAGGAGAACTGATGTGCTGCAATGGCCGCTACTAGCCCAACTGGAGCAAATATGAATAAGGTATTAATAAATCTGGAAGTTCTGTGCTGATAAGTATTTATTCCATTGTTCTGAGATTACTTAGCACTGTTTACCCCACAGCGATCAAAATAATAAATTGATGAACACATTCAGGTTTAGTGACTGGTGAACAAAACTACCACATATGGCCTCCAACAACTCTTTTATGTTGTTCTCATAGAAATGCCAATCATTGTCAAATATACTGATTTTTTTAAAAAAATCCAAAGTAGAATTATTATTAAACTAAATTTCATTTTTTTTGTTGCAATCAAATTTGCATCAAATCTATTCTTAGAAATCTAAACAAATTGATATAAACATTTGTCATCCAAGGTAAGCAAACAACTTTTTGCTGACAGTTGCTATAGGAGCAAAGTAACACTTGGAGTTAATTATTGAAAGCGATAGTGATGTTATGTTTAACATAAAGTTAATTTAACAAAAAACCTCCTGGTGTCCTTAATCTTATAGAAAGATTTAACAAGGCTGATAGGTTTAAGAACCTGACGTGAAGCCTTGCAGACTGCCAACGTCTCAAATCATGAGCTTGTTGTCCGCATAATGTAAACGCATAAAATCTATATCTATCTGTAAGGCTATATTCTTGATCTGAAACAGTCATGTTTTTCATTGACTTTGTAAATGAGCATATGGGCTGTGGAACATTACAAATATGTCCATCATCCAAAAATGCATAAAAAAGAACTTAGTTGCGACATATTAAACATGTATTACATATTCAATTTTTGGGAGTCAGTTTTACCTTTTGCTGAAAAGTAACCATTTAATAACTCTGGGTTTCAATAAGATACAACTTTACTTTTTTATTGTTTTGTGTTGTTTCAGACTTACAGACCCTACAGGAATATTTAAACCATGTAAACATATTGCCTGTGATCGCTTTCCACTGGCTGTACATTATTTTTTTAGGACCCCCGTTATCACAAAGGGGGGGGGGGCAAATTATTCTTTGCATGATGCAAGTTTCTCTGGCAGAGCATGGGTTATTGCATCTAAAATACTGTGAGGATGCTACAGATCCCAAATGCAGTGCTATGACAAGCACACAGAGTGGGTGGCAGTGCCATCTGTTCTTTCAACATGAGTACTGACAGCTCCCCTCGCTCCCTACGCACCCCCCACCTCACCCTCATACGAAAGAAAATGTTGAAGAGCCAATGAAACAAGAGGAATATTTTGCATTAAATTAGGAAACGGTTGGTGGAAGAAGAGAGCAGTAAAACTACTTAAGGCAGAGGAATGGTGTGATCCAGATATTAGCACTGGAAAGGCTGGCGTTTTTCAGCCTAGAAGAGCAAGCCCAAGCAAGAAGTAATAAAGTAATATATTTTTCCAAAACCGTTAGCTAACAACCTGCTCAATCTATTTTAGTTATTTTTCTCTTAAAGCAGAGATATGTATATCACTCTCTTGTCTCCAGATGCAGAGCATGGGGGTCTCTGGAGGGATAGCACTCAACGGCAGCTGTTGAGCCACCTTTGGAGACCCCTGGTATAAAGATCCCTACTGATATCAAGACACTTCCAGAAACATACAGTTGTAATGTAGTCAGACTGTATAAAGTAAGTGACTACTTCTGTAGTGAATCACTTTTGCATAAAGTAGCTATAACTGTTATGCAGGGTACGGTGATAACGGGGGAACCAGACCTATAATGCAGAATCACTAAATTAATACTAAAAATTGCTGGTTTACAATCACTCTCCCCTAGAGGTTGCGCTCTAGGTTTGAGCAACCATTGGGTCTTGTGCAGCCCCAATAAAAATACAATACAGAAGGAGTAGGAATAGGCCAAAGGCAAATAAGGAATTCCAAGGTCAGGGCTGGCAGCACAGGTGCAAAGTCAAGGGTTTCTGAGGTCGAGGTAGGTGGCAGGAATTGACGTCAGTAGACAGGCAAAGGTTTGGTACATGGTAGACACAAGAACAGCAATAGCAAGCAGACAAAAACACAGAGAGGAAACGTCAGTAAGACTCTTTGATTGGGACTGAAAAAACTGGAACTCAGGGTTTAAATTGCAATAAGGGCAGGAAAAAGATGAAAAGAGCCAATGAAACAAAAGTCGAAAGTAGGTGGCGTCATTGTGAGCGCGGCGGACATCTAGCATCATCGTGCGTGTCATCACTCAAGCGTCGTGGACGTGTAACATCACCATGCATGATATATTGCTAAGGTTGCAGGCGCCACGTGAGGGGCAACCCATAGGATGGCAAGGTGAGTGTAACAATAACAGAAGTGATATGGCTGTACAGTTCCATTTAGAAGCTTGACGTTTCCGGTACCAACCATATTAAACCACTGATATTTATTACATATAAATATATATGCAAAATTATTATTTGTAGGAAAGTGATATCCTCAATATAAGACAAGATCAAGGACTGATTAAGGTTTATATCAGGAAAAAACTTGGCAGACTAGATATGTGGCACTGCTGGGACATTCTATGTTTCTATGTTGTACTACCACATGATCACGTACCGTTAGCAGGCCGGCCAGGATTCAGCCTCGTGCCAGCAATATTTGCAGAATTAGGATGTCCCCTGCCCCCCAAGCCAGCCTTCCTCTCGGAACAGTGTAGTTGTCAATATGATGGGGAGTGTTTCAAGTAAGTTTATCATCTTAATGAGTGCAGCCCATCCCGAAAATGTAAAGTGCAAAATTGTATATCATTTTCAAAACACACTATGAAAAGGGGCCCCAAAGTATTGTAATTCGAGGATTCTCTCTAAGTGTGGCCATGACACCCGGTCATAGGCTTTCTCCGCACTGAGGCTCACCAGGGCTAAGGAATATTTATATGTTTGGAAGCCATCCAAACTATTCCCACAACTGGGTGTGTGCCGCTCACAGATCCCCTGCAACCTGTTTGCCAATATTTTCGCCATTAGTTTAACTTTATTAAATGATTTATTAATGTGATTGCCTGATAGGAGTTTATCGGCTATCTGCCAGCTTGTTAGGCTTAAGAAGCAGGATTGTTCTCGCAGTGGTCAGGGTATGGAGGGGCATTTCTCTCAACAAAATGCTATTAAATAGCTTGATTAGTATATCAGGTGTGATTGTACAATTTTTATTAGTGTATCTATCTGGGCCTGGGGATTTGCCATTTTTAAGTCTCTTTTTATGGCCTGTGTCACTTCTATTTCCTGTATTGGGGTATTTAATATTTCTCTTTGCTCGTTTGTAAACTTGCACTTTGTACCTTGCGTTGTATCATCAGGGTAAGCTTCACACAGCGGCAGTAAGTATTGATGAAAGTAGATTTATGAAAGTAGACAACATTAACTCAGTTTATGCAAATGACATTGAGAAGGTGTGGGCACCATTTAAATAAAAAATACGCAGGTGACACCAGCAATATAAACATAACGTACATGGAAAAAATATCACTATGTTTTGCCAACTTGGATAACAAGTCCTTTCTTTACTACATGGAAAATCTGATGGTTCCCCACATCTGCTCGGTTTACTAAGATGTCACAAGCAGGAGAACTTTTGGAAAATGTCAGCATTAGATATAACAAACAGAAATTGTACAATATTGCAGTAAGATGTAAAGCAAGATGTATCAACGTAAGCAATAGATACAAAAGCCTACATTCTGCGTATACAATAAAAGTTCCTGTTATCTGGATCTGCGTGATTATCTGTAACATACAATGTAGCTAAAATGATGGTCTGTACCCCAATGGGAGAGATTTTAATTGATTCTACAGCTCTCTGGACCAGTCAGGGGAGATTAAAGGATATCCCCAACAGGCCCATGATCCTTACTGCCTGCAAAAGCGAGGCAGTGGAGCAGCTATGGGGGAGTTCAAAAATCAGGACTTTCTGTGAAAACCAGGACATTTTGGAGGGTGTGCAATTGTCTGTAACTCATCTAATAGGAGTTGCTTGTTTTGTTTAAGAAGAAAATACAGGGAATCTAATTAGAATGCCCTATTTTGATCAAAATGGAGTCACTGCCTGCAGGAGAAGGAATGATTGTCGGTGAGTTGTCAGCAAGCAAAGAGCCTTGGAGAATGCAGCTTGTGATTTCAAGAGTAGCCATGTTTCAAACTTTAGTGGCACTTTAAATACATTTGGTGCAATTTAGCCATATGGATAGCCACATTAATATAAGGTCTATATTCACACTGCAAAATTGAGGTTAATCAGCAATTTCTATGAATTATACAGGATTAACATTTTAACGGAATTTGTGCCCACATAAAGGATAACAGATCTATCTATCTCCATTTGATTTAAAGCATTGTAGCATGGAGAAAGAATTTGTGGGGGGTACGTAAAGTTATTTTTAAAGGAATACATTGCAGATTTTAAAGAACAGATGTTCAGTACATTTATGAAACTATCAATTAAGAGTTGCTCTTTAACACTTTTAAAATAAAACATGAACACAAGAATGTGCTGGACGGGAGGCAATTTTTACTAGGGTTCACCCACTGACAGTTTTTGAGATAAGAAGGGTAGTAATCTGGTTAATTTATATTTATATACTGTATAGTTTCTGTGTCTGTTACTATCGTGTTTTCAATTAAAGTGTTTTCAAGGTAGGGAGAAAAAAGTAAATCATATCCAGTAGTTATCTTCATCTGAAATAAAGAAGATTAAACACCATTGCTGAACAGGGAGGCTTTGTAATTTTGAATTGGGAAGTAATGGCATATGCTAGATGAAAAGGGTAGCGGTTTCAGCGATTTTATCCAGAGTGAACAGAGGGGGACAAAAGGTTTAATAGGGAACAACTGGGCCACCGTCAGAAATTGTGGGCCCAGTCTCAACTTAGGTGCCATCTCTAACTCTATCACAGTCTTTCAAGTCCATCTTCCAAGGTGCCATCCATGTTACAAATCCACCAAAACTGCTGCTCGCATGACCCTCAAGCCTTTACACTAAAAACAATCAATCTTACCCCCGCCACCCTCATTACAGCACCACTTGGAGCGATAATGGCCAGAGCTGTTCTACTTGCTCTTATGAGCGGAATGACCCATCAGGCATTCAAGCATGGGCCTGCGAGGGTCGAGGAAGTCTGCAGGAGCAGGGCCAGTTAGGGGGACATCATGGATCTCCCTCTAACCTGCCTAAACTGTCGTGACCAATTGTTCCTGTGCTTGTTCAAAATTGTTCAAAAAGGGCCCTTCCGACACACTATAGGCTGACACAAACAGTCTAACACTGTACACTGACACATATTGTACACAGTTTAATTCGTACACTGTCCAACCCCACACGTATTCTAACACTGTATAATGACAAACACATTTAACTCTGTACACTGACACTCACACACACACTCATTTTAACCAAGGACAAGCACAAAAATGGTTAATGGCAGACATTTTCACAGTTGCTGGACTTGGCGAAGGACATATAGTAAAAACAATACTATATAGTTAAAACAATACTAAATACTAGTGCCCCTGGGTTACATGTGTGCTACAGTGAATTCTATTCCCATTAGGGCTAAAACAATAATTTTCTTTATCTCTCTTCTTTCTCCTTATCTACTCTTCAATTATTCTTTATCTATCCCTATCTCTCTTATGTCTCTATCCCTCTCCTCTTTCTCCCTTTCCTTTATCTTCTTTAAGTCCTGGTGTGGGAAAGTGAGGTCTGTTTCTTGAGACCTCTTCTTCAGTGCTCCCTTGCGGTGTGTGCGGTTTCAGTGCTGACCACTGCTTCAAGCAACAGGACATAATAATAAATAACATGAATTTGGGGACATACTATTACATCTTTCATGAGGTAGGGGTTAAACCAGATTTCTGGTCACCTTCCTGGTAATACATGCAGAAAACTACACCTCCCAAAAGAATCCTACATTTAAGTGATCTATTTGCCTTGGAAAGAGAGGAATAATTGATTAGGGCCAATCAAATTGTTGCACGTAAAACATTAACCAGCAACTGCAATACTACTAATCAGTAAAGGAATGCAAGTGTAATGCTAAGAAGAAAAAACTGTGTTAGGGATTAAATAAATCTGAGCTCTTTAATCGCATCAGAAAATAGGCACAGGAAGAGTGCCAAATGGACAATAACTGAGGCATGATTTTAGGTTCCAAACCTACACATTTACAGCATATGAACATGTTAAAGCACAGCTGATCTTGCTAGCAAGCACACAGTGGACGGGGCTGCCAACTCAAGACCTGCCACCATACCTGGAAACTCTCCCGTCTCGCCCAGAGGCTCCGGGTGAGGCGCCATTTCTCCGGGTCACTATGGGGAGACTCCAGGTTGTGGGGGGGGGCGGCATAACACCACTACCGCCCGCTTCCTCTCCAACAATGGCGTGTGTCCTGCAATGTCAGCGGGACATCCTACCCGCAAGGGCACAGGAGCTCCGGGTAGCCAGAGCCAGAAAGTTACCTGCCATCCTACACCTAGTCAGCCTAGGCAAAAATGCACAGCTGGCCTTTTGTGCTCTACAATTAGCTTTTTACAGTGATTAAGTTTACAGATAATGTATGCTGATTTACCTCTGGGAGGGAAGCAAATATTTGTTACAAAAGGTGCAAAACTAGGACTTATAGTTTTGGATATATTTCAGAAAGTTCATTGCATGAAAGCTGAAATTAACAGCAACCTGTGGCTGAGCCTGTGCAATCTAATACATTTCTTGACCCAAGGTTCTCTCCCTTCTACTCACTCACCCTTAGAAAGGCTACTTGAGCCATTCAACAATTAAAAACTTAACAAGGAGACAGAGACAATTAATGGGGAGGAATAATCATGCAATTCCTGAAAATAGGAAGTATATTCCTGGAATACACACGTAAATTGAGAGTCTAATAAACCCAATTACATAGGATAGTTTATCGTACTGAATTTCAAAATGTAGATTTGAGAAAAGCACTGGATTTGTTTTAAGTCTTGAATACTCAAATCAGCATTTTAGTGGTTGCTATGGTGATAGCACTTTTAAAGCACTGCATCAGAACTAATCTTTATAAATAGCTCCCTGAGTGTATGACAGTGTAAGAGACCTGGACTCCCAGATGGAAAATAAGAAAAAGTAGTTTGATTGTTTGAGAAAGTAGATTAAATGACATTCTCACATTACAGTTTATTTGTAGAGCGCCAGCAGATTCCATAGTTTTTTTCAATAGGTTTAGAGTGACAATGAACAATCCAAATTTGATTACATTAACACAACTTAAGACATGCAAAAAAGAGGTTTCTGGTCTTGAAGGCTTACAATCTATTAAAGTAGAAAAACTATAAATTCAAGCATTTAGATTAATGTGCAAAAGTCAGCAGTCAGCAGGCTATGTACAGCAGAGGGGCAGTCATTAATTAAGGGCACCTAGCAGTGTAAGGGAAAATTTTCTAATTAAAGTGAGTTAAGTAAGAGAGTACAAGTGAGTCCTTAAATAAAGCCTGACTGCAGGTAAGCGCTGGAGATGATGCCTACCTAGAGGCAGAAAGCCAGCAAGCAAGGGCACCAAAGAGGCACAATAGAAGAGATTACCAACTGTATGACACCCTGCATAGGCAGAACAGGAGAAAATGCCTGGCATCAACTGGACAACAGAGACACCCTAAAAAAAGGCTGATATGCTAAAAAACTGTATGGAGATACAGAGCAGGGTGAGAGCAAAGGGAACTTTAACTAGAGTGTCAGATCCGTCTAAAGTCTGCCTACTTAGAAGTATCAAGCAGGTTGAGTACAGGACAAAGTTCCTGATTAATGTGACCCAGTAAGGTCTCTTTTACTAAGATCACAGGCTGAGTGCAGGAAATGTCTATAACACACAAGCAGTGATCAGTGTGATTGTGTCAGTAACTCCATAACTTAAAGCATGTAAGAGACACAGAAGTGCAGATATCCACTTTTACAGACTGTAAGAGAGAACACACCTTTAATACACAAAAAGTTGTGTATTAACCTGTTGTTTCAAGGTACATCCTTTATAGCTACACGGAAAAAGGATATACAATGGAAAGGCAGTGTACTATACAGAGAGACTTATAAAGTCATCTAAACACCATATGTGATCTAGCCCAAACGTGTAGTGTTCCTACAGAAAACCACAAATAGTTATTACTCACCCTCTATTAAGTACCACTGGTGGTGGGGAGGAAGAAGTAAGGATGGCAGACACTTGAAACTACAACTCCTTAAGTTCTTTAGGGACTGGTTATAGAAAGGAGGAGGAAGAAGAGGAGGGACAAAGTCAAGTATCCCTTCCAGAGAAACCGAATCAGGTGTTTATTTACTCAGTTTCTACAACTACCCTAAACCAGGCATAGAAGATTTAAACTACAACTCACAATACCCTCAGCTTTCTGTGACTATGCAGGCACCTGTTACCATATGTAAATCAGACAGTCCCCACTGAAAAATCACACACAACCTAAATATACACTGGAAGTAATAGCAACAACCTGACTTACAATAACATAACAAGTTATGAAGCCGGAAAGGACCCTCCACCTACCCTGTGCAGAAGACGCAAGGATCACTCAGCTAGGTAAGCAGGAACAGATAGTTCTCCTTCCACGGACCCCACTCGCAGAGCGCTGCTCATTCACAATTCTTCCCACCCATTCGGAAACAAGGAAGATTTATCAAAGTTCATTGCACATGGAGGTTGTTATTTCACAACTAGAGGAAGAATGTGTGCGTAGATAGCTGTGTTTTGAGCAATCCAGCTAATAATAATAACAAAAACCGAACATGCAAAACCAAAATGAAAAACTGTATTTTTTCATTACTTTTGGTTTACCTGGGTGAGCTCAGTCCTTAATTACAGGTGTGGAACAGAGCCAATGTCTGGGATTAGCAACCAGAAACTTCACCAAGCCCACTAAATTCCATCCCAGAGGAGACGTTCTCAGTATTACTGCACTCTGATCCAGATGTCTCATATAAGAAGTACAGTATATACACACCAGTATTACTGCACTCTGATCCAGCCATCTCATATATGTACAGTACATAACCTATCCTCAGTGTTACTGCACTCTGATCCAGTTATCTCATATATGTACAGTATATACACCTATCCTCCGTATTACTGCACTCTGATCCAGTTATCTCATATATAAGTACAGTATATAAACCTATGCCTCATCTGCACTCTGATCCAGTTATCTCATATATGTTACAGTATATAACTATCCTCCGTGATTACTGCACTCTGATCCAGTTATCTCCAATATGTACAGTATATAACCTATCCTCAGTGTTACTGCACTCTGATCCAGTTATCTCAGTTATATGTACAGTATATAACCTATTCTCAGTATTACTGCACTCTGATCCAGTTCTCTTGTATAAGTATATACACCTATCCTTGGTATTACTGCACCCTTATAAGAAATTAAGTGATATTACATTTTATACATAATGTTTTTGGGGAAGATTTGGGTTTCTGTAAGGTGAGATATCTTGTTTTACAATGTAAGCTCATTTACACTACAAAGGGTTTGAAACAAAGGCTCCTACAGAGGTGGGGTTAGACACCTGAAGCGGAAGATGTACTAGATGTGTATATTTTCACATAAACTTTCTGTCTCCTCCATAATTGGGTCATACAGGAAATCTCTGGAAAGAGGGGTCGGGTGAACCACTTTCTGGGAAGTACAATAAATTCTGGATTGACTAGTTAGGGGCTGCAATAGTCAGAAGAGTCTGAGAAAGGAGAGCGCAGTGAACAGAAGTGCTGGGTCAGGAGACTCAGAACGAATCCCTTTTGTTTTGTATTATTCACCCAAAAATGTTTTCCGTATGTTATATGTTTTATCACCTGTAACAGTGAGCTAATTCAATATCAATATACATTTTTCTATATGCTTGTATTTGTGCTTTACTTGTCACACATTCCCTAAAAGAATAACCCTGTAAGAGGGTCATAATTTCTTACACCCTGATCCAGTTCTCTCATATAAGTATTTACACCTATCTTCAGCATTACTGCACCCAAATAAGTTTATATTGGTCTCATCGGGCCACAGGACATGGTTCCAGTAATCCATGTTCTTAGTCTGCTTGTCTTCAGCAAACTGTTTGCAGGCTTTCTTGTGCATCATCTTTAGAAGAGGCTTCCATCTGGGACAACAGCCACAACAGCCATGCAGACAATGTTTGTGGAAGTGTGGGCGGGCGTAGGTCTGAGCACTGACCAGGCTGAGCCTACCCGCTCACCGTTTCAACCACTGCAACAGATGGCTGGCAGCACTCCAGTGACGTCTATTTCCCAAAGAACAATCTCTGGATATGACGCTGAGCATGTGCACTCAACTTCCCCGTGACACCAGGGAGGGGAAATGGCTCATTGGACTATTCCCAGGGAAGTTTCTGTCGCTCAGGGTCCTGATGCCGGATCACTCCGCTTTTTGGAACATAACATCCTCGGACCTTGAGCTCTCAATTGGTACCAGGATTGATGTTACTTCCTCGGGATCACACAAAAATAGTGACTCTTTGTCGGGTGGGAATGTCTGGGCTGTCTGGTGGTTGATGAGATTATACTCCTAATCCTATTATGTGTATACATATCTGTGCTGTCCTCAATAAACTCAGTTCTGTTCTACCCCTACACTAAGTCTTGACTAGTGCTTGGGGAGAGAATTACAGAGCAACCCTTGAGCAACTGAGCACGGCAAGGAGGATTTCTATGACAGAGCTACTCAGTCCAAGTACGGGTCTTCCTCACAGTGGGCTTTATTTGTAGAACCTGTGTTTACCTATGGGAGACAATTTGCGATTCTAGGGACAGAGGGAGTGGTTGGGTAAAATGGTAAAACCTATAGTGTGGTGGGTTGGACCATGGGATGAGGATGGGATGAGGGAACAATGTCCTCCGGGGGTGAACCAAATCCTTCATGCAGGGGCAGCACAACACGACCCTAAATACTGGTGCTCAGCCATTTCAGGTAACACAATTTTAAATAGCTCCTTATTGGTGGGCCACTGAATGACAAATGAGTAGCCTCACGCTACCTGCACTTTTGCAGTTAGCAACTGCATGTATCCATCAGGTGAGCATGCGCTAAAGGATCACATCGGCAACCAGAATATATTTAACGTTAGGTGGGAGGTGCTATTGGGCACTGAAAATCAGACTTTTCCCCGGTGTGCCTGATGGCCAGTCTGGGCCTGCTTCTATGAAGGCCTTCAGAGAGATTCCACAGTGATGTGAAACCTAGATAAACTCCATCCTCAGAGATAATTCTTAAGTATTATTTCTGTTCATGTTATTGCTTGTGTTGTGTAATTTTACCGTAGTCATTGTGTTTATGTGTCAAAGATTTTAACTGATAGACTGTAACACTGGGCTAATTTCATTATCAATATACTTATTTTGTACGTTAGTGTGTGTCTTATTTTGTCACACATTACCTACAGAACAAACCTTGTAAGGGGGTCATGATTTCCATGTAGGTGAAATAATGCCATGTAATTAACATGAAGTCAAATATGTGGACATTCATAAATTATTGTTCTGAATACCTTACTCAGTAGTTCAATAGGACAAACACAGTAAGACATTTGTTTCTCTAAAACAAATTAATGTATACCATGGGTAACATAGGATGCATTGTCAGAAACCAAGTTTGCATATTGTGTTATGTCCCTATAGGGCATGAACTTTTTTTTTCCTGTGCACTTTAGGCCCGAGTATAGTCTTTTTTAATTTACTGCTGCTGCCTATGGTGCAGAACAGTATTCCAAATTGTGGACACATTACTAAAAAAAATGCTTTGTCAACATTATTTTAAATAATAAGAGGCTAGAGGAAGAAGAAAAGATAGACACATTCAAATACATAAAAGGGTTCAACGAAACCTAGCGTAAGCAAGTTGTACTTCACTGAGTAGGGGAGATGATTGTAACAGCCTTCCCGCA
>VKOC01026757.1:0-13925 GCA_009364415.1 Spea multiplicata
TATATGTGTACGTCTGTATGGGCAGTGTATATATGTACGTCTGTATGGGCAGTGTATATGTGTATGTCTGTATGGGCAGTGTATATGTGTGTATATAAGGAGTGTATTTGTCTTATAGTGTATACGTCTGTGTAAGTATGTGCAAGGGCAGTGTATATTTATGGGGAGGCATGTGTGTGTGAGCAGTTTATGTATGCTTGGGCAGGCATGTATAAGGGTAGTGCATATGTGTGAGTACTGGCAAGTGTGTATGTGCAATTGCAGTCTATGTGTGTGCTTTTGTGGGCAGGTATGTGTAAGAGCAGTGCATGTGTGTGTATCAGCAGGCATGTCGTGCTTAAAGGGAAGAGAATGATTCCCTGTAACACATGTTTAACTCAGGGGTGCCTAGGGTTAAATCCAGGCCTATTTCTGGTTAAAATGAGTATGTGTGTCACTGTATGTAGCATTTGGACACAAGAGAATATTTCGGGTGCTACTTGGTCTAGGGCATCACTAATACAAAGCGCCACGTGTTAAATCTAGGGGTAGGCAGTGTAAGTGAAGGATGTGTTTGAATGTGTCTAGGTGTGATAGCATATTTTTGTGGGTATGTTATTGTGCACATCTGTTTTTATGGGTATGTTAGTATGTTTCCAGGTGTGTTATGGTGGGCATGTGTCTAGGTATATTAGTGTGGGAATCTTTTGGGGTGTATTATTGTGTGTGTATGTTAGTGTGTGTATGTTATTCAAGTGTTTAAGTGTGTGGATATGTTCCTGTGTGTATGACGTGTTAGGAGTCTTAGATGGTTCCTTCAATACATCATAGTAGTCTCTGTGGCCGGGTCCAGTGGGGTCCATCTGTGGTTGTAAGATTTTTCTGTTTCTGTGGGAATTTTCTCCCATTCATCCAGTAGAACGTTTTATGAGCTGAAGGTGATATACCAAGACATTTTGGACAGCACTATGCTTCTAACTTTGTGGGAACAGTTTTGGGGAAGGTCCTTTTCTATTCCATCACGACTGTACCCCAGTGTACAAAACAAGGTCCATAAAGGCATGGTTGCAAAAATTCCCCACAGAAACTCTCCAAAATCTTGTGGAAATCATTCCTAGAAGAGTGGAAGTTGTTATAGCTGCAAAGGGGGACCAGCTACATATTAATGTCTATGTATTTATAATGCAATGTCATAAAAGTCCCTGTTGGTGAAATGGTCAGGTATACCATACCAGTAAAAATGCTATCCCCCCAGATTTTTAGGGGTTCCTACGCCCATGCGCGCCCGTGCGCCACGCCCCCTTCTTTTTTCTATGCCTCAGTGGAGACAGCGCTACATGCGCGGCTCCACGTCATCGGCTGGGGGTGGGGCTTGGAGAAGCGGCAAGTTTAAAACCTGAGCATTGACACTCAGTGCTCGGTTGTTATTCCTGGCTGAGCTGCTACTTATAGTACTGCATTATTCTAGTTGCTGATTCGGTTTGTTCCTGTTATCATGATATCTCCACTCCTGACCCGGCTTGTCTGATTATCCTCTCGTTGCTGACTCAGCTTGTTCCTGTTTATACTGTTATCTCCACTCCTGACCCGGCTTGTCTGAGTACCTTCTTGTTCCTGAACTATTTGCTTGCTCCTGACTACGTTTGACCTCTCCATTCCGGACCCGGCTTGTTTAACTATTCTTTGGATTCTGTTTAAACCGTTCCTGCTGCTACCTTTTTTGCATACTGGATTCCTTACCTGTATACACCTTCAGAAACGTAACACTCTGCCCCAGAAATGCCTTATACCCTCTATATGCCAATGTGCCCCATGATATGCTTTTTAACCTTCTAAATACCACTGTACCCCATGGAATGCCTTTTAACCCTTTATATGCCACTGTGCCCCATGATATGCCTTTTGATCCCCTATGTGCCACTCTGCCTCCAGAAATGCCTTATATCCCTATTATTTATTATTTTGGGCTTTTTTAACCTTTTGCTGGAACTGGATGGTTCCCCTGATGGTGGCATTACTTTATAATTATTTTTAAATGTTACCATGTTTTTTTGTTTTTTTATCTGGTTTTATTTTTTTCATATTTTTGAGATATACAGAGCAAAGGCTCTGAAAAATACCCCTCGTCTTATAATCGTGGTTGTCTTATAATCAGACCTGAAATAGGTCTGACTATGAGACTAAGATCCAGATCCCCTGCAGCGATGCAGGGGACCTGGATCCTCCTGTCTCCCCCGCAACTTACCGGTGCATCTGAGTCCCCAGTGCTTAGAGCTCTACCTGATTCGCGTAGACAACTTCCGCTGGGGCTCTAAGTCAGCCTTATATACTGATGAGGCAAAGTGTACATTATTTTTTTTCATGCACTAGTTGTAAGTAGACTTTCGTGCATTCGTCTTCGGGCCAACATGAAAACAAACACGAAGAGTGCGTTTTCACGTTCGTTCCGAAGACACGAAGAAGAGAAGAGAGCGGCGGTGAAACGTAGACGAAGACGAAGACACACACACGAAGAATCTTCGCGATCCTCTTCGTCTGCTAATCTCCCTGGTCCTTTCCCCATCTAGCCTTCGCGGCATCGCAGGAGTTGACGGAAGCAGAAATCCGCAGGTTAGCCATCAGGGGTTACAGGGCAGTGCGAGTGAGCCTATTGGTCGCCTGCTGGGACCTCCTCTGGTACCGTGCCAGTGACCAACAAAGTCGCTGGTACGGACAATTAACTGACACTCAATATAGATAAAAGGCAAATTATTGATTTTAACATGGATATCCCTCGAATAGAAGACATAAAATTGAAGGTAGCATTCCCTTGGGGGTAGAACTCTATTGACTATTTAGGTATTAAAATCTACCAGAACTTTAATTTTAATTAATAAATGATTTAATAAATCGTTTTCTTCATTTGTATGGTTAAATAAGAAACCGAGAATCGCACGTTGCATATTAACTAGAAAACTTTCTCAGGATGGACTCAACTTTCCTAATTTACAAAATTTATATAAAATTTGTATGTTTTGGACATTTTTTAGCTTGGGGTGTGAAACGTGACCAGGATTTAGGCTGGTACAACTACGAGAGATGGGAACATCACAATCTTGATCCATCTCAGTTCTATTGGCTTTATCCCAAAGCTATAAATGAATTAAGAATATATAACCCCTTGGCTCTAAGGCATCATGGTCACTTCACACTCCGGTAGAAACGCTACAATTACTTATTATATATTATATATAATTATTATATTGTATATTATTAAAGATATTGATATAAAATCTTGGCACTCTTATGGGACTACTAAAATAGAAGATATCTTGTCTTCCTTAGAATTATATTATTTTGATGAATTGCAAGTTAAATTCGCTCTCCCATGTAAGAAATATTTTTCTTACTTAAGAATTACAAGCTTTATCAAATCTAACCCTATAAATGCATTGACTGCTTTAGATTTCTAGATAGACACTTCAAGAAAAACGTAATTTCTAGAATTGAAAAAATATCAGGAGCTCACCTTAGAGAAGCCTAATACCATCTTAAAATGGGAAATGGAGAATTAGGAATCTCTTATTTAACTGAAGTTTGGCAGGCTGCTTGGATTAATTTAAGGAAAGCTATTCACTGTATAAATCTCCACAAGCAATTTTTCAAACTAGTCCATAGATGTTGTTATGTTCCAACGACCCTACATTAAATGTTTCGATCTATCTCTAACAAATGTTGGAGATGTAACTCAGATTTGGTGGAACTGTGATAAATTGTCTAATTTAAAACTTGAAATCATGAAATTATTCAAAAGGATGTTTGGAGTTGACTGAATTTTCTCCTCACAATCTTTTTTATTTCTTATAGATATACCCCTAAAAAATAAACCAAGTCTAGATTTAGCTATTAATATATTTGCAGCAACAAAAATTTGTATTGCATGTAATTGGAAATCAGTAGAACCTCTGACCTGGTCACCGACTTTGAATTCAATTGATTATCAACATAAAATGGAGAAACATTTCTTTAGAATTCACAATAATATTAAAAAATACGATACAACATTTGCTTTGGTGAAATGTGATTCATGAAATTTCACTCTTTTCTCTTCCTCCCCGATAAAACCTATATAATCTGGGTTTTGGTTAATTTGCCGTATTAGGCATGAGTGTCTAGATAATTTCTCAAAACTAAATAACTACTGTGTAAGAATATTACTGGTTTAGCTTATCGCCGCTACGATACAAGGTTGTTTGGGAGGAGTATGATCTTTTCTGATCTATTATGACTGTATGTTTCTGATTGCAGAAAATGTTTTTCTACTCTCTTTGTAATTTGTGGCATTGTTGATGTTGATGTTTTAAAAAAAAGAAAAAAAGAGACTGGAAATTTAAAAATAAAATAATTTAAAAAAGGGTTAATTAGTTGTTATAATGTGTATTGTTGTTCATCTGAGGTTGTATTTACTTAGTTATTATCTCCTGATATGTAAAACCATAAAATTTAAAGTGTGTACTTTCTTTTTCACACGACTGTATGTACAACTTGGACAGATTTCAACAGTAATACCTTTACATTCTTTGCTGTCAGATCCGACCCCAGCCTACTGTTGTGGACTACTTTGACCCCTTCAGACCGGTAAAACATGGGACAGACCGGTAAAACACATCCCAAGGATCGCATATGAATGTACCGATACATCTAATACAAAATGCAGCACTACCTCTGGCCCACTTCCCTGTATGCCACCTATCTGGCAGCAAGGTAACCCATTTGGTCATCACAGCGACTGTGTGCCCATTACTGCTGATGTTCTGCCTTTCTCCCTATCTTTGTGATCTAGAGGAGAGACACAGAGGATTGTGTGTGACAGATTTTGTGCCCCATCTTTCCTCCCAAGCTAAGTTGTTCATGGAGGCTTGTTTTTCTCCAAGTTTTTGGAGGTTTTGTTCCCTGTTGCTTAGAACCCCCTAAACGTCTATGAAGTCGAATTGGCCACACTCATCCGCACCAGGCTCTGTTGACTTTGTGGCACGTCTTCTGGTCCCCAACGGAGAGCTCAATCCCAGTATGTTGGTGGGGCCTGGCACCCACCGCTGGATAGATGTCCAACCAAAAAAGGCAGACAGGGCAACAGGCAGCTGCATCGAACATGCCCCAAAGTTCAGGTATTCCTGTGGGGCCCACCTGCTAAACAGTTCTAGGAAATCATGGCTAGGACCTGGTCATGTGAAAGAGCAGGAAGAACGGGGAAATGGGCAATAAAACAACAAGGAATGGGGAATCAAGGTTTGATTCTGGAAAGGGAGCCTGAGAAACGGTTACCAGATGCAAAGAAGGCAGCATACACATTACCCACTCCCAACTCAGGGCAATCAATTGAAGGACAAGTCTGGTGCCAGCAACCGTGGTAATTGCAGATCCAATAGCATATGTTAAAGTTGATGCAGTTAAAAAGCTCATAGTTGGATCTTGGGATGGAGCTGGAGCTCCGCCGCAAGGCGAGCTACTGCCTGTCCCAGCTGCTGCCTCCCTGAGTGTCCTGGAGGTCCATAGCGTTTACTTTGAAAAAATTTGAGTGGACTTCCGGTCTGGCACCTGCATGGTCGCGCCAAGTTTGAGCTTGCTACTTCGGCGAACCATCCGGCTCTATCTGCTAGCAGGGGGTCCTCTGCCTTGCAGGAGCCACTGTGGTTCGTGGGGGAGTCGTCGCTCGGATCGTTTTGGTCCCACATCGGCCTCCTGAGTAGGAACAGTGACAGGATTTGCTGTCTGCCTGTGGACTGTGTCAGGGCGTCATCCGCTCTGCGGTCCACAGAGTGGAGCTTCGGGGTTATCATTGTGGTGGGCGGCTGGGGAGGGCCGTGGGCCGCCATCTTGGAGCTGTGCAGTGAGCAGAGGCGGCGGGTGACGCTGTGGTAAATGCTGGAAGCTGTCTGGCAGTTTGTCCTGGGGCCTGGCTGTCGGATGCTCCATGCTTCATGTGATTTTTGGATTAAAATGTCTTGTTCCTGATTTCAATTCTACCTAATGGTGCACTGTTGTGTGCGTACCAGCCACCATATGCAGTCCTATTGTCTGTAATCATTTGCAATATTTTGGCACCCTTTTGGGACTTCACTTCTTTCTGAATATACATAGTTGGTGGGCACTGCCTCTGGGGGACCATTTTATTTGTATTCTTTGGCAAATACTCCATATCGCCCTATCGCTGGGCCTGCCACCCTGACATTCCCCTCCAGTGGCTCCTGCTCACCAGATACTGCATGTGTTGCTTCTCTGACCCTGTATACAGTGCCGCTGAGTTACATGTTGTATGCTCCACTTCTACTGCAATTGTGCCGGCATTGGGGGCTGCACTGTCGCCCTCTCAGCATTGTGGGCCTGCTCTTCACTGTTTCTGTGCCTTATATATCCCCCTTGTTTACAGGGGGCTTCTCCCACTTCCCCTACTAATTCACCTTGCTCCTGTTAGCCTGAGATTGGATATGCAATCTGTTGTTTTCCGACCTATCTTAATAAATCAGATGATTTTAGACAGTTCCTGCGGGCTACCTTCCATCATTTTCTGGATTATAACAGTGCCATGTTGAAGATTGTTTGTTGCTTTGGAACACGTCGAAATCGGTGATCCGAGGCCACATTATATCCTATACGGTCAATTCCCAGAAGGAATGGTTAGATAAATATAACTTTTTACATGCTGAGGTTTCTAGGACATACACTGCTTATGTCTCCACCCCCAATGTTCTGGGAGGGGCGGAGGCGTATTCACAGGCAAAGCATCTTCTGGATGCTTCTCATAGCTAGGGCTCAGGCTGAACTGGATTACAACCGCAATAACTTTTATAGATGGCGTAACAGATCATCTTGTTTGCTGGCCAGGTTGGCTAGGCCTAGGCCCCTAAGACATTCCATCCCCTTCATCAGGGAGTTATCTAACGTCTGTCCCCGTTAAAAAAGGCTTTTATGGAATATTATTGTGACTTTTATAGGGCGGAACCTGATGACCCTCAGATGGGGCGTGAGGTGATCTGGTTCCTTCGGTCCAGGAAATCCCTGGGTCCAGATGGCTATCCGGCAGAATTTCACCAGTCTTTTTTCCCCATACATACTCCCATACTCCTGGCTTGTTTAATGATATATACTATGGGGAGGTCCAGATGGATTCCCAGACTGAGGCTTGCATCGTATTGATACCCAAACCTGATAAAGATCATTCATTAATACCATCTTCTAGACCAATTACGCTTCTCAACCAGGATTTGAAAATCTTTACGACTGTATTGGCGCAACGTCTTCAGGCTATACTCCCTGATACTTTGCATGTCTCACAGCGGGGATTCATTCGGGGTAGGCAGTCTGTGGTGAATATAAGGGCAGCAATAGCTGCATTACAGGCCAGTTCCCTTGGAAGTCTGGGAGACCATCCCCCTTTTTTTTGTTTAAAGTGTTTTATTTGCATTTTAACATAAAGAAAGCAACAGTTGCCAATTCCAAAGTGTTTGCAACAGTACATAACAGGAATCATAGACGCGAATACACACCACAAACCGCCGTCAATGGCAAGTTAGAGCAGCACAGATGCAACAATGAATATAGACACAGACATCCTAACCCTAATGGGTACTGGGTGTGTGTACCAAGCTAACTCATGGTAAGTAAACAACCGACCATCAAACACTTCACATGGTGAGGGGAAGGAAACAGGGGTAGGAGGGAAGAAGAGAAAAAGAAAGAAGAGACAAAAGGAAAAGAACAGAGAGAGAGAGAAGGAAAGAAGAACCTGCTGATCCAGCTCACAAATGAAGCAGTGCATGAACCGGCCTAGGGCCAGGGAACGTAGAGAGCCAAGGCTCCCAAATGGCCTCAAACTTGGGCATGGTATTGTGGAGTTTGGTGGTAATCTTCTCCATACTAATGAGATGCCATATATTAGACTGGATTTCGCTGAAGGCCGGAGGGACTCCCTTCCACCGCTTAGCAATGGCCTGTTGGACAAGTTGCTGGTTTGGCGCGGACAAGGCACCCTCCGGAACATCCATCATAAGGAGCGCCACTTCTGGGGACAAGCGCACGTCAGTGGCTAACGCTCTCGACAACTGGACCGAAAAGGCAGACCATATAGGTTGAACTAAGCCACAAGTCCACCAAGCGTGAAGGTAGGTGCCACGTTCTCCGCATCCTCGGAAACAGCAATCACTTGAGCCCCTAACCATATGTGACAGTTGCACGGGGGAAGTATACCACCGTGCGACTACCTTATAAGCCCTTTCCTTAACCAGCGTGTTGATCGTGAGTTTGTGCAATGTCGTCGCTGCCAAATCCCAGACGTCATCAGGGTAAGTAGAGAGTAGGTCTGCGTGCCATTGGGAACGGTATAAGGGAGGATGAACGGACATAACCGAGATAAAGCTGGAGTAGTGCGTCGAGATCGATTCCTTAAGCCTTTTCCGAGCCATAAAGCGTCATTCAAAAATCGTGAGAGTAGACATCTCGCCTCTAGTCAGCAAGGAAAGAATAAAATGACTTACTTGTAGGTAGCGAAACGTTTCAGTAGGAGGGATATGCTTGGATTCCCGAAGTGTGGCAAAAGAAAACATCTGTCCACCTCGAACTAGGTCGCCCAGAGTGGATGAGCCAGCCTCCGACCCCCACCGAAACATCGACTGATGCAGTCCCTCCGGGAAAAGGGGATTGGACAACAGCGGCGTGAGTGGAGAAAGGGGAGAGCTAGGCGTAAACGGAAGCGCCAAGCCCGCCAGAGAAGGAGCGCTGCTGATACAACTGCAGAGGAGGAAGGACCGAGGAGCGTCGGGTTATCCAGCCACAGAATCTGCCCAAGGGACTGGGGGGGAAAGTACGTTCGTTCTATATCCACCCAGGGAAGGGTGCCGGCAGGAAAGAACCATGCCTCCAATTGAGATACTCGAGCCGCCACATAGTATAGGAAAAAAGTTGTCGAACATGAGGTTCCAGGTTAATATCCAACGCCTCACATTTAGAGTCATTTATCTTGTACCCCGAGATCCGGGAAAAGTCCGTCAGGAGGTGAAAAAGGTTAGGAAGTGAAATCAGGGGGTTCGTCAGGGTGAGCAAAATGTCATCGGCAAACAGGCTTAATTTATAGTGCACTCCGTGAACCGCTATCCCCTGTACATCCGGGCTGGCCCTAATAGCAGCTGCGAGAGGTTCCAAGCATAAGGCGAACAGGAGTGGAGATAGGGGGCAACCCTGGCGCGTGCCATTTTTAATAGTCAGTGCCGAAGACTCACAGCCCATCAGGGCCACCGTCGCCGTTGGAGAACTGTACAATGCCCGGACTCCGGTCAGAAAGCTGCCTTGAAAGCCTCGAAATATATGTCCAGTCGATTCTGTCAAAGGCTTTCTCGGCGTCCAAAGCCAATAGCATAGATCTCTGAGTAGAAGCCTTGGCTGCCTCAAGCAAATCAATTGTGCGCCGAATGTTGTCGGGGGCCTCTCTGCCAGGGATAAAGCCAACTTGGTCCGGATGTATCAGGGACGAAATAACTGAGCTGAGGCGGGTCGAAAGTAATTTAGCATAAAGTTTGATGTCCGAATTAATAAGTGAAATGGGGCGATAGCTCCCACAAGCAGAGGGGTCTTTACCTTCCTTATGTATAACAACTATTTTTGCTCTCAACATTTCACTGGATGGAGGATCACCCTTGAGGAAGCGTTGAAAAAGGGCCAGCAGACCAGGAGTAAGCAGAGACCGGAACTTTCTATAGTAAGAACCCGGAAGCCCATCGGGGCCAGGAACTTTTGAGGACTTGAGTGTGGAGATCAGCACTCGGAGTTCCTCTTCCGAGACAGGGCCATTAAGGGACTCCAGCTGAGCATGCGAAAGACGCAGTAGCGCTACCGAATCCAAAAAGCGGTGGAGAGGCCGGTTGTCATGGAGATTCTGAGGAGCCTTGTTGCCGTCATATAATTCCTGATAAAAGGTAGCAAATTGGTCAGCTATGTCTTTCAGATGTACCCAACTTTTTGTTGTTGGAGTCAATGATCCTGGAGATATTCTGGATTTTCCGCTGAGCTCTCAGGCGCCTGGCTAACATGGAATCCGGCTTATTCGCTTTTTCGAAAAATTTTTGTTTGGTAAGGTTCAGGGAGTATAAAACATCTTGGCTCAATAGAAGGTCCAATTCCCCCCTTGTCTGGACTATATCGTGCAGTAACGAGTTATTAAGAAGCTGCTTGTGAAGAGTTTCCAAGTCTGCCAGTTTAGAGGTGAGGGACTCCATCTCAGCCTGTCGCAGTTTCCGGTGCCTCGCTGCTAGTTTGAGGGAAGGAGCCTCTAACGTACGCTTTGTGCGTTTGCCAAACGAGAAGAGGGTCAATGTCCGGGGTCTCATTAAAGTCGAGAAAATCGGTCAAGTCCTTATTAACCACTTAAGGACAATACTGTTTCTTACTCGTAGTATATTGTGGGACAATGGCTCTTTTAACATTTTTCAGTGTTGCTGTTTAGCTGTGATTTTCTTCTTTCTCGTTTCGTGCTCCCACACATATTATATATTGTTTTTTTCAGGACAAACAGGGCTTTCTTTAGATACCATTCATTTTATCATATCATCTAATTTACTATAAAAAAATGATAAAAAATGGGGATTTTTTGTTAAAAAAATACTTTCTCTCACTTTTTAAACAGAAAACTTTTACTCATCTGCAAAAACTAATGAAAAAACCTGCTAAATAGATTCTACTATTTGTCCTGAGTTTAGAAATACCCAATGTTTTTATGTTTTTTTGCTTTTTTCTGCACGTTATGGGGCAATAAGTACAGGTAGCGTTTTGCTATTTCAAAACCATTTTTTCCAAATCTGGTAATTCTTCCCCCCATGTGCCATTTCGGGTATCTTTGAAGCCGGCCAATGCAATTTACTCCATCCAATCATATATTTTTAAAAACTAGACACCCCTAGGTATTTGAAATGCTGGTATTTTAACCCTTTCCATGCACTGATTTTACCACCAGCCTTTGTGAAACTTTATGGTATTGAATGTTTTTTGTATTTTTTCACACACGTTGTACTTCAGGTATAAATTTACCACTCCTGGTATACGTCCGTGTCAAACACCCCAATATGTGTTCAGTAACATCTCCTGAGCGCAGAGATACCCCCCATGCAGGTTATTTGGGAGGTAAAATGCCGCCTTTTGTGAGGTGTGTATTTTTTTTTTGCCATTTAGACATCTGCTCCTACTGCCCACATGTCCCATATTTGGGACATCTTTGAACCCAGCCAATTCAATTTAACCCATTTTTTTGGTGACAGTGGGGATTTTTACATGTTACCATATTTTTTTAAAAAAATTTGTTTAACATTTTTGAACAATATATATATATATATATATTACTTTTTTATATTATTAATCACTGATTAGTAATCTGGGCTCCATTTACCTTGCATGGTTGGATGCAGTACCTGCATTCAACCTGCAGGAGGAGCTCGAGAGTTCTCAAGAGGGTCTGGATTAGACCCTCTGTGAACTCATTTTCTATTGTTAATAACATCCTGTGAATGACGGCACAGGATGGCTCTTGTGGTTTCTCTTCGGCGCAATCACAAGGGCATGTACGGGCATTGACGTTATCACGTTGCGCGGCAACCCCGTACATGTACGTGGATTGTCGTTAAGAGGTTAAAGAATGAAAAAAGTTCAGCTGTTATTTTGATTTCAATTCCGGTCTTCACTTCAAAGAGATAAGTACATATTATGTAGTTAAAAATGCATGTCTAACGCATATTATATATCAGGGGGGTCCAACGTGCGGCCTGCCGGACTTCGAGGTGCTGCCCGTTTGAGTGAGCAGGACCGGCCAGTGGTCTGCTGGTCCGTGGGCTGCAGTCTCCATCTGCGTTGCGCTTCTGTTTGAACTTCTCTTGACCTGCCCAGGGGAACAGGAACGGAGCAGAGTCACGTGAGGTGACGCGCATTCACGTGACTCCGCTGGGTTTCTGCGTCGACGGGGCAAGAGACGCTGCTGAGCAACACAGAGGGAAGCAGCAGGGCCCCTTCGGATGATTGTTTTCGGTGGGTTTTTGCCAATTTAACCCTGTATTAATGTGCATTATAAGGATAAAAGGCCATATTTTCCATCAATGAAAAATGAGTGCAGCTCACGCACACATAGATGTCTGAAGAATTGGCCCCCTGCAGAAAAAAATTTATATGGCACCATCGTATTCTGTCGCACTGTACAAGGAAGAGTACATTACAAGTAATGCATCACTTTACAATACAGAATTATAGAATCCAAAGTTCAGGAGGGCCCCGCCAAAACGACCATACTATCTCACCACACATATGTAAAATGTTAATTTTAAAAAAAAAATTAAAACAAATTGCAACTGATCAGTCCGTGTTCCAGTGAAATCAAAGAACGCGTCTCCAGTAGGAACCCAGGTTAAGTTGACTGTCGCTTCCACCCGGAACCTCTTACACGCGAACCACGATCATACGTCACAACTTCCCAATTTAAATTTTGATTGGTGGACGCCCTTTTCTTACAAGAGATTTCTTCCCAGCAATTGCCGAAACAAAGAAATAATGTAATTGGCGGTTAGCGTTCACCACAGCTCTGTTAGAACTACAGTGTTCTGAAACGCAACAAATTGCTGCCAGTGACAAAAATGGCGTAGCTGTACTTCCGCCACGTGTGGAGACGTAGCTCGGCCGATTCTTCTTTCCGCATTGAGTGCGGTAGCAGAGAGATCGGTATGACCCGCTGGGCTCGTCCCGGCCAAGGCAATACGGTAGTGCGGAACCGTAAGGTATGCGCAGCTACACCCTGGGAGGAGCTCCAGCAGCAGAGCCGCAGAACAGAGAGCAATAATGGCGGAACCAAACGGGGTGCCCCTGATCACCGGAGCGGCCCGCAGGCAAACAAACGCAAGAAGAAAAATAAAAAGGATACCTACGTGAACCAGGATGTGAACGGATTCAACGAGCACCAAGAGGAGCAGGACGGCGCCTCCATGCTGATGAAGGACCAGCGCAGGGAAGGCAGGAGGCTCAAGAGACAGAACCAAAAGAAGGACAAGATGGTGGGGATCCAGAGCCCTGAATTCCTGGGGGGCTGCAGGGTTATTGGGAATATCAGAGTCTATATTCATTTATCACACAGTGACCGCTTCATGGGCATCCCAGATGTGGGCATGAGGTCTTCACCATCAGATTCTGCATCTTTAATTCATTCTTGTGATTTTTTAATGATCTTGACTATTTAGTGTCTAATGTGTTTTGTTTATTATCCTTTCATGTGCGTTAGATCTGTTTCCACTGTCGTAAGCCGGGCCATGGCATGGCAGATTGCTCCGAGGTGCTGAGATGTCAAGATGCTGGGACAGGAATCTGCTTCCGATGTGGATCCACGGAGCACGAAGTCACCAGATGTAGAGCTAAAGTGGATCCGGCCCTCGGTACATGTGAGAGATGTGGGGAGGGTTATGCAGGCTGTGGGATATAAGACACGTAGTCTGTCCCAAATATTTTTTTGTGCGGCGGCAGCCATACTTAATTTTAAGCATCATTCTCTTTTCTTATAAATTCCCCAGCGCCGGAAATGTCCTACAATACTGGGTTTTCTTATTCTTTTTATAGCGTTAATGTTTACACCTAGTTAAGGTTCCTAAAGGAGCTCTCGATTGGCCTCGAGAGGACCGTTCACGACCATTTGTAAGCAAAATGCTAGATCTGTCCTATCAGTAGACATATGGTGGGTTTTGTCACAATTTACCAGCTCTTCTTCATCTATGGGCATGTAAGATCATTCCTGGTCAAAGTATCTAGATTAAATTAAGTTATTCGAGCTCTTAACTGTTTTCTGTATGTATGTGCTTCTGAATGTATCACTTATGTAACTAAATGCAGCAATAGAAACATACCGTATTTGCTCGATTATAAGACAATCCCCCCAAATCTGAATATTAATTTAG
>VKOC01026760.1:0-23204 GCA_009364415.1 Spea multiplicata
CCTGCAAAGCTGGGTTTTTGCGTTATTCTGTAGAGCCATATCTTTATATTTCCATACATTATTTATGTATACCTGCAACTACAGTGTTTGTATGTCTTATTCAGCTGATTAATACCTGCAATGCTGTTTCCATGTATTTATTTGATCTATACCTGCAATACTACGTTTCATATACTATTATTGTATACCTGCGAATACAGGATTTGTATGTCTGATTCTGTTTATTTTGATATATACCTTCAGTGCTGAGATCACAAGTGAATAT
The DNA here is from genome assembly GCA_009364415.1 of Spea multiplicata. Classification (NCBI taxonomy): domain Eukaryota; kingdom Metazoa; phylum Chordata; class Amphibia; order Anura; family Pelobatidae; genus Spea; species Spea multiplicata. Next base: position 266 of record VKOC01026760.1, read on the forward strand.
CAGTTGATCTATACATGTAAAGCTTGGTTTGTGTGTTAATGTGTTGATCTATACCTGCTATCGGCAACTGGGGCTAATATTAATATATATGGGCAGCAGGGGCATCAATACACAAGGGGCAAAAACACTAAGGGGGGTATAAACGACAATGCAGTGTGAAAAATCCATCCTGATGTAGAGGTCTGACAGATTGTGTCCTGCTGTGTTGGTGTGGCAGAGCCTGTCCTGGTGTGTGTATAGGTGTTGGTGTGGCAGAGCCTGTCGTGGTGTATGTATAGGTGTTGGTGTGGCAGAGCCTGTCCTGGTGTGTGTGTTCAGTTGTCAGTGTGGCAGAGCCTGTCCACAGGGTGTGTGTTTGGTGTCAGTGCATGCTCAGGCCTGTCTGGTATTGTGTGTGTGTGTGTCTGTGTGACAGAGCCTGTGCTGGTGTGTGTGTGTTTAGTTGTCGGTGTGGCAGAGCCTGCCCTGATATGTGTGTGTCTGGGTGTCGGTGTGACAGAGCCTGTGTTGGAATGTGTGCCCTCCTGAAGTTGTAGTGACTTCAGGGGACAAAATGTTCAAAACGACAAAACGTTCAAGGCCCTGAAATCATTTAGTGGAAAAGTTATTTATTCTGTTATAATATTTATTGTGGCTTCAGGCTTCCCATGTTGAATGACCAAGTATTATTTTAGCCCAATAACAAAAGTATAATTCTATAGCACATTACTTTTGGAAATTATGAATGCCCCCCCAGTTTGACTGTGGTATCTTGTGTGCCCCCCCTATATATTGTTTCTAGAGTCGCCACTGGTCACAACATATTTAACTAATGCATCCCTAGGCTTTCCAGATTTTTCTGTTGAGCCACTAGTTATTTTAGCCTTCGCCCTTTTGCCATGTGGGGAATATTCTGAAACTGAAGAATATGGCAAAGCTGTGCTATTTATACAAACAATTGGCAGCATATTGCCCAAAGAACTGTCTCTGCTGAGCTGAGTGTATGGATGTGAGGTAAGGGTGGGTACAGAGTAAATATGTTGGTGAACTCAGTCAATATACAGCTCTGTCTATTGAGCTCATCATGGCTCAGCAGATGGAAGGTAACATTTTTTTTTGTCTTGATCCCCTCATCCTCTGGCCTCCTACAGCTATAACCCAGCCCCCTTTTCTTAATCTGAAAATGATCTTCTCTTATCTACCTCTCTCTTTCCCCTCTTGTAGCTTTCATTAAACAGCTGAAGCTCTCGCAAAACCACCATCTATCATGCATGCAACCACTTCTAGTATTTTTAACTTTACTTGCACACAAACCTGTAGCTCTCCTAAAAATTAGAGCTAAACATTTAAGAGGTATGTGGAAGCGTGTGGGCTGCATGGATGATAGTGATAAAACTATCCTGAATTTAATATGAGACCAAGGATTGATTATGCTCCGAGTCTTTACATCAGGAAAAATGGGCAGATTAGATGGGCCTAAGTGACATTATATAATTCACTATATGTTGTTTGCAGATCATTGTTAGCATTAGCTGGAGCTGGTCACACTGGATTAAAGTTTATAAAAGTGGAAAACTATAATTTGTTGAAATGTGAGTCATATTTTAATATCCAGTAACAATCCTTTGGCATCATAAATATACAATTTAAAATGAGAGGTTGTATTTATGGGATTGTAACTGAGAAGAGTAGATATGCGTTCAGTCATACTGAGGATTATAAAATGACGCATATGGGCTATAAATTTGTCCACCTCAACAAAAAACTTGTGAAAAGTGTAAGAGTTGAAATAAATCTATTCTTGCACATTGAGGAATATTTGTTTAGTGCACACAAAGTCATGTTTTTATGTTTAGAAAGCAAATTATGCATTGTATTCAAACAATGATTGCATTCTGGTTTATAGTTACACAAACAAAAGTAAAGTTCTGTTTCCAAATACAAGATTTTATACATGAGTTTGGAACATTGACAAACAGTGGCAAGTTACTTAGGGTGCTTAAACTTGGATGGAATACCTCATGAGAAGTAACGAAATCCAGAACATAACAACAAAGAATACATGTTCATTATACTATCTCTTATTAAAAATGTATATTATTTTGATGAATGTTTTTTTATTTATTTGTATATTTCCTGATAGTTAACTTTATTGACCTTTTCACCTAAAGTGTGTTTTTCCCATCTTCACCTTCTTCTCTTTTTCTTGGTAGGAGCAGCATATTTCCTTCAAGGAAAGCTGTTCTGGAGAACTGACTTAAACATAAATAGTTCCTGCTTAATAACATGAACTTGCACTTTATCCAAGAAAAAAAAAAATTGAACGTTTGAATGGCTTGTGATTTTGACATCCAGATGTGTAATATTCCATTGCATTTAATTGTTTGTATTAGCAAGATACATAATGCATGCTGCTGGCTCTAGGGTGGAACAGAAAAGAGGCTTGAAATCTTATTCTGACATATCCATATGATCTAGGCTCCTTAAAAAGTAATGTTTATTTTCAAACTCACTAGACTCTGTAGACGTTTAATTCTCTATATTAGAGAGAGTATAATATAGGCTCTATATTATACTATATCAATAATATTACCGTTAAGCACCAATGGGTTGGTAAATACATTTACAATGAATCATTGCATGTGATAAAATGAATGAGGCCCCTTCTCAGTAATTAGTTATTAATATTGTATCTTTTTTTTGTTTTTAGGAGTATCCAAAAGTAACAGTTGGAATCTTTATTGAACAACCAACACCATTCCTACCTGATTTTTTCAACAGATTGCTGGCTCTAGATTATCCAAAGGAAAATCTCTTTTTCTTCATCCACAACAGTGTGAGTATTTTACTTTTGCATTGGTGGTTTTTGAAAGCAGTGGAAGTAAATAAATGGTATTTTAACATTGCTACTAGTGTATTTCTTAAACTCATAGCAAAACATGTGAAGTTTTATACAAAGGTATTCTTATAGCACTGCTGAGGGTAACTCTTTAGCCTTTGAAAGTCATTGAAATCTGCCAGCTGTGTGGAAAGATTGTATGACCGCTTACCTAGTCCTGGTGCTGTTAGGTACGAGCATATTTTTTGTGATGTTTGTGGTTAAAACTTTAACACAGTATAGGAATGACTACTGAAACAAAACCAAATTATGCTAAACAGCATAACCTGAGTACACTAAGTCCCTAAATGCATAGGCTTTTGTGTCCCAGTCTGCTTTTCTGCAGCTTTGTGTCTTTTTCTTCTGTGTTCTTTCTTCTGTCTTATTGTTTGATCCATTTCACCCCACTATCTGTTGTGTTATCCAGACTTCCGAAAGCTCTCTTTTTTTGCAAAAGTACTAGAAGAAGCCAGAACAATGCAGACAGATCCACAGAGAAAGAGACATGTTTCTGCACTTCGCTTTCTCTGGGAACTCGTCCGCATTTTTCTGGCCTCCTGGAGGCCACAGTATGCACCAAGGGGAGAGCCTCTCCTCCACTCCTCCACTCCTCCAATTACGAGTGAGGTTTTCCCTGTGGTGTATGCCAAGGCTCTGCCCTGTTGTGGAAGTACTCCAGGAGGGCAAGTTAACTGAGTGGATAGTGGGGTAAAACAGACCAACAAAGACAACAGAAGGAAGACAGAAGAACACGAAGAGGCTAAACAAGAAGCAGAACTGCGGAAAAGGAAACAGGATCACAGTTGAGGGAGAAGGTAGATAAGAGTTAGTGTGAGAAAGTGAGAGTGAAAGGAAATGCAAATTAGGATCTTTCTCCTTCATTTTTATTTATTTCATTGGGCTCTTTTCTTTTTCAGAAATTTGTATGAACAAAATTGGCAAATATTATTAAAAGTGAACAATTCAAAATTCAATTTTTATTTTACTTTTTGTAGACCCCATACACCAGGGGCATCCAACCTGCAGCCCTCCAGCTGCTGCAAGACTACATCTCCCATCCTCCTCAGCCAGCCCCTTAGCTGCAAGAGCATTATGGGAGATGTAGTCCTGCAGCAGCTGGAGGGCCACAGGTTGGACGCCCCTGCCATACACTAATCATGTAATTAGGGGGTATTTTTTGATACATTGTTTGCCCTTTTATCACTCTCATATTTCTAATATCAGCGTAGCGTAATGTAGCTATGCTGGCTTCAGTTATGCTTTCATCCCCCACACATCAGAAGAAAATTTGAAAAGCACAAGATGTACTATTACACCCTAAGATCATTCTGATGACCTTTTTCAGGAAGTAATAATGTATGTAAAAGGACATCAACCAGCTACAATTTTGTCTGTTCATGAACCTACATCTCACTAGGACTAGGGATCCAGTTGTTCTGTGCCTGATGGAGAAAGCTGAATGATACCTGTCTAGTTTGTCTTTATTTAACATCATTTTATTAATGATTTTCAATGTAGGAATTATTGTGGTACACTCTAAACTGAAGATGGGGGCATTGCATTTAGTAACCATTACATTAATCATTTAAGGTACACATGGGGGCCTATACTCTGGTTATTAATTTATTAATGCAAGTGTGTGTTTTTGTCATTAAATTTCCCTTTTAGAACTGCACTCTTTGTTCCATCCATTCATGATTTTGTACTTTCCTAATAACACTTTTTTTCCATTATAGGAAGTTTATCACGAAAAACACATTCAAAGGTTTTGGAAAGAGGCCAAAGGTGTTATTGGAAATCTGAAAGTCGTTGGACCGGAGGAGACAATCTCTCAAGCAGAAGCTAGGAACATGGGAATGTAATAAATATTACATCCTTACTGTGTGTTTTTCACTTTGGTACATTGTGTCAACAGGGACAGTTGTATATTGTGCCTCCAGTCAGCTCTAGAGCCAAGAGTCCTCCTTTGCGCATGCATGTTTGGCATCCACACTGATTTGAATGGGAGCGCTTTTTTTCCAGTGATAGGCTGCTGTAGGAATGTAATCACTGACTTTGGAGGCAGCATTATGATGGAGCTCTGCAGCAGCTTGACTTGGAGCTTCTAGGGCAAATCTAGAGACTTCCCAGATCAGATTGTTTGTTTGTGAAGTACCAGCTTTTTCTATTATGATGTACAGGGCAGACTCTACATACAAATAGTTAGAGCCCTTTATAAGTTTCATATATCAGGAAGAGGGCAACTATAACAAAACTGTACAGACATTTTATTCGCTAACAGATATTTTGGCATTAGACAACTCTGTAAATCGGCACAAATCTCGTGCTCCCAGCAAGTTAATGTAATTGAATACAAAAGTGAAAATGAGATCTTGTTGGGTCAGTGCTAAGGCTGTTCCTCTTTAGAAACACTTAAGAAAACACACATTCACAACGTTCTTAAACCATGATGTCACAGAATAGAGAGAAATAAATGTGTTTCTTGACTTCTGGAGGCCCAGTGGGATGTTGAGGTTCAGATGTTAATTTTTAAAAGATTCAAATATTTGACTTCCTGTTCCTATCAGTGCGAATTTAACTCAGCATGCTTACGTGTGAATGTTGTATACCTATTTATACTATACTATAGTATACTATACTATGTTGTACACATGCCATTCTTTTACAGTCTCCTATGGGGGCATCATACTTCCAGACTTATATTATGCATATATGAGATAAATCTTACATTGTTTCCGATTTTTGTTTTTTAGGGACACCTGCCGTCAGAATAAAGAATGTGATTATTACTTTAGCATAGATGCAGATGTTGTATTGACAAACCCCAAAACATTAAAACTACTAATTGAACAAAACAGGTAGGTGGGCTATTCATGATGTGTAGAATTTATAGAATACATGGTAATATAGTTTAGTATTTGAGAACTGGTTTTCTTTGATTTTGTTCCTTACATACAGACCTATCATGTGATATTTTGGGTGACTTCCTCTGCTGAATAATCACACTGAGCTTTTTATGGCAATGCTTTATGGCAAGAGAGGCAGTCTGAATGTTTAAGAATCCATTGTTTCCTTTGCCGGAAGGGAGTGATAAGGAGTGTATTTGTCTTGTAGATTACAATAACAGAGCTAGATGATATATATATATTTATATATATATATATATAATATATATATATATATACACATACACACAAACACACATATATACAAAGAACTACTTATGTAAAAACTTTTTTTTTTTACAGAAAGATCCTTGCTCCTCTTGTAACACGACATGGGAAATTGTGGTCAAATTTCTGGGGTGCCTTGAGTCCAGATGGATATTATGCAAGGTCGGAAGATTATGTGGACATTGTACAAGGCACTAGAGTGTAAGTGCAATCTTACCATAATTCATACCCTCGAGAAAATCTGTGGCCCACCACCATTGTTTGTGGTTGCAGTACTGTACATTTCTGCAAACTATATACCGTGATACTTCAGTGTAGTTGTCTTACTAGATGCGTAGCTGTGCATCATAAAAACCTCTATTAGGTAATGAAAGGAACAGTCATGTCTAATATAAAATTAACTTGCCCCTGTTATTAATATTATTAATACTAGTTTTATGGGAAATCTTGTTTAGATTACAGATATTAGAATTTAATGAAGCATATTCTTTACCTAATTCTTCACTTCACTGACATCTGGAAAGTAAATCATCATTATGGTTATTCTTCATTCTCTTAAGGTCTAACTTTAAGATGTTTATAAACACACAAAATAATATGTATTTTTAAAACGAATATAGAGAACGGTTGTAAAACTTTGGACCTAAATGGTTTGTACAAAAATCCTGTTTTGTTTGGGGACCTTGAGGGCTGGAGTTTGACACCCCCAATAAAGAAAATCAGTTCACTAAATATTATCTTTTTTTCTACAGAGGCGTTTGGAATGTTCCATACATGGCCAATGTGTATTTGATTAAAGGACAGACACTTAGGTCTGAATTAAAGGAGAGAAACCATTTTGTTATGGACAGGCTAGATCCAGACATGGCACTGTGCCGAAATGCAAGGGAAATGGTACGATTTTGGTGCAGGTTTGGTAAACTAGAATTTACAACATTGTAAGCACTTTTTCGCCACTCTAATCATTTGTTTTTTGTGTGTGTTTCTATGTTTTTGAGTGCTAGGCTATTTTTTTTTTACAAAATTAGGTTTGCTCATTTTTATTTACTTGATTGCTTAAGCCCATAGCCCGATACCAATACCAAGATTAACCACCCCACCTTCCCCCAAACAAAAACACAGGACACCATTAGTGAGGTAGGGCTTTTGGCCACAGCTTTATTAGAATTTACATAAACATTCCCCAGGCCAGCGGTAAAACACATAACCAATCCTAAAAGGACCTGCCAGCTGTTAAGCATTAAGCCTAACAGGCAGATAATTACCCCAACAAGCCAAGAGTCCTAGCCCCGTAGGTGCCATAAGCCACCCATGGGACATACCTCCCCAAGACCATTAGGGGCAAACATACCATGCTTATTTGAAAGCCGTGCTGGCCAGGGTACCCAGATCGCAGCTGTGACAATCAAACAAGATGGTAAAAGAAAGGTAACAAACATATAAATAACATGAGCAGACCAAAAGTAGTGCAACAAAACCATTAGGTGTCAAACACAAAAAATAGGGTGGGGAATGTCTGAAGGTTGCAGGTGACAAAGGAGAAAGAGGTAAGAGTCACCTCTTACCCCCAATATAACCCTTATAGCTGCAACAATGAAAAAGGATCCTGACTGAAGTCCTGGGCATGCACCAGCAGTCATAACCCCCCCTATTGGTCCAGGGGGCCCCTTTCATACAGAACAGCTGCTGGGCTCTTATATATATATACACCGATTACATATACTCATACAAATGCTGAATTCCTGGAAAGCCACATATAGTTTTACATTGTATATATATATATATATATATTATATATATATATATATAGCATTACTTCAAACTGACAGAATACATACTTGCTGATTTTGTCTTTTATATTTCTTTTCGTATGTCATACTAAATGTTCAGCTGTATTAGATAGAAGTTCCCATTAATTGTGTGTAGTTAGAGAAGAGAAACAATTTACTGTTGAGCCACTAATATTTCCAGATATTTGTTATTTTTGAAACTGCTTTATTGAAATGCACAACAAAAGTTGGCAAGTATTTCTACATTATATTACTCTTTCTAGCTAAAGGCCTGGCTTCTTGATCGTCTGCATCTCTCCTACGTGGCAGTCCTCCAAACTTCCTTTTTTGTAACTCTCTGCATCCATGATTTCAGTTGTTACTAACTCCTTGACTTTGGAATGCTAGGCTGATAATGTGGTCAGGGGAAGACTTGATTTTTTTTTCTTACTGGCACTTTTCAAATTCATTTATGTTGATAAACATTTTTGACCTATATCCAACCATCTGGCAAATGAGCATGACGAGTCATCCTTTATGTCCTGCTTTTGCTTGAAGCCGCACGTTGTCTAAAAAAAGACTCCTTATCTTTTTGGTTTGGCTGTTATTTTTTCAATTTATATTTTTCATATTTCCACAGTTAATCTAGGCAAAATTAGAGTGCAAGAATAAAATGATATGCAAGTCAACTTATTTGATGCTTCTTCATTTTAGAGTTTACAAAGAGAAAGAGACTCCCCATCTTCGGAAAATTTCCATATGCTCAGAGCCCCGAAGGTTTCATTTTATTTTTATACTTTTTTGTTGTTCTTGTCTAGATCTCTGCTCTCTTCCATTTTTAATATCCTTTCACAGTGGACATACTTTCTTAGCATCTAGAAAAGGGAGGATTTACCTTCGAAGGTGACCCATTTTAAAGAGGTTATGTAGCTATGTAGAATCAGTTGTTACTCAATGGAAAGCTCACAGGTTCTATACGGAGCCCCCTTAGAGTATTAATATGTAGAGGAAACAAAGAGTACTGTTTGACAAACATGTCTCCATTCACCATCCCAACCTAATGATTAGCTGATTGACGTTAGGAAACCTCTAAAACTCGATCAGTAGCAGTTATATGTATAAGAATTACATTTTAACCTAGTTGTACATAACATATATTTCTCCATAAACACAGAAACTGTGTAATTTCTATGTAAATTAGACATATTTATTATGCAAGCAAGTAATTAGTCTCACCTAACAAATAACATTAATAATAACGACCCATCACACAATTCCCATTAATATAACATGTTTTATTTAATGTTGTTATATTGTAAAATTACATAAATGGGAATGTCTATTATTTGTTATTTGGCAGTCACTACTGCATACAATTGTAATGTTGTTGGCATCTGCAGCAAGGTAAGGTATAAGACCAGGATTTAAAAAGTCTTCAGGCAATAGATGAAAACTATTGGTTACATTAGCATCAAAAAGAGGTGAACAAAGCATTGCATTCCTGCAAAAGTGTATTTACCACTTTGTTTCTTCCATTTTTTGTTTTATTTTGTTTTTTCAAAATAATAATTTCTTACAAGAGCTTGGACCATTTTTAACCAGGGAAACATGAAAGGCTGTATTGCTAGAATGCACATTTAAGGAACCAGAACAAGAAGAATTAAATGCCACTTTTTGGAGATGGAAGTACATTTGGCTCCAACTTAAGACAATTTTCTTACATGTGGGATAGAAAAATGCCAACAAAAAATGAGATGCCAGTTATGGGGCCTTTTTCCCCATAACTACATTTGGTTTGAAACTGGAGTAATTTATATTGCCCATACAACTCATCTGCTTATTGTAAAAAATGTACAGTTTCTTTTAAAAACACAACATTATGGCAGCATAAGGGTGTTGTATTTCTTCATTGGGAAAAAAACATGCTTTGACAAAATATTCTTCTGCCTTCTTTTTTTCTTCATAAATAACACTAAGGCACATTGATATTTTTTTTTCAGATCTAAAATGTACTCGACAATGAAAAAATATATATATACTAATTTAGTAATTTAAAGTAACCTGCGTTTGTATTTTTTAAATCTTTATTTTTTTCAAGATGCCCATTTACTTTGTGCTACAATCATAACATTTTTCTTTAGAAGCTAATTTTCTTAACTATAACAGGCTTTAATTTCATGTATGTAACAAGTACTTAAGTTTTCTTTCAGATACACTTTTTTTAACCACTTGGATTGTTTACAGAGGACAAAAACCACTTAAACCTTTTAACATTATATTTTCTTACACAAGGACTTTCCTTTTCTTCTCTTATAGGTTGGGGATTTCAGTGACAGCACTATAATATTTCACTTTCAAAGCTGTTAATTGTATTCTCTTGAAATTACAATCCTTCTCATATATTCTTAATTGTCTGCCTTAGGGCGTCTTCATGTTCATTACAAACAGACATGAATTTGGAAGACTTCTTTCGACTGCCAATTACAATACTACTCACTATAATAATGACCTCTGGCAGATATTTGAAAATCCCATGGTACGTATTAAGCAAAAACCTTTATGTTTTGTTTTCTGTGCTCTTGATTGAACATGTACATTGCAACTGCATGTATGTGAGGATTACATTACATTACATTTATTTATAAAGCGCCGGCCGATTCCGCAGCACTGTTACATTCATTAGAACGTTTTATAAACACATACAATAACACATACAATAACAAACTGGTGCAAAGAAGAAGAGGGCCCTGCTCTTGCGAGCTTACAATCTAGTCGGTGGTTGAGGGGGAAGTGTGACAATAGGAGATAACTGCTTGGATGGGGATGCGTTGATCTGGTGGCGATGATGATGTGTCGAAGCTGTTGGTTGTTCAGATGGCTTGATTATGATGGTTGGGAGTACTGGGAAGGAATGTTGTACGCTTCCCTGAACAAGTGGGTTTTCAGAGAGGTTTTGAAAGTCGTGTACGAGGCAGAAAGTCTGACAGTACAGGGAAGGGAATTCCACAGGAGGGGAGCGGCACGGGTGAAATCCTGAATACGGGAGTGGGAAGAGGTAACAGTAGAAGAAAGCCGCAGGTCGTGAGAGGAGCAAAGAGGGCGGGTAGGGGTGTATTTGGATAGAGATGTAAGGGGGTGCGGAGTTGTTGAGGGCTCTATAGGTCAGGGTTAGAAGTTTAACTTTGATTCTGAAAGGTATGGGGAGCCAGTGAAGTGATTGGCATAGTGGAGCAGTGGATGAAGAGCAGCGGCAGAGAAAGATTAACCTAGCTGCAGTGTTGAGGATAGATTGAAGTGGTGAAAGGCGGGAGAGGGGGAGACCGGTTAGTAGGCAGTTGCAATAATCCAGGCGGGATATCACAAGGGAGTGGATTAGTAACTTGGTGGTATCTTGCGTGAGGAAAGGGCGGATTCGGGAGATGTTTTTCAGGTGGAGGCAGCAGGATTTGGTGAGGGACTGCATGTGAGAGATGAAGGAGAGAGCAGAGTCGAGGGTGACACCAAGGCAGCGAAGCTGGTCTGTTGGATGGATAGTGGAGTTATCAACAGTAATAGAGATGTCAGGAAAAGTGGACATAGCAGATGGTGGGATTACCATGAGTTCAGTCTTAGAGATGTTGAGCTTTAGGTAACGGGACGCCATCCATGATGCAATTCCTGATAGACAGTCAGTGAGGTAAGTTAGAAGAGAGGGGGAAAGGTCAGGAGCAGAAATATAGAGTAGGGTGTCATCTGCATATAGGTGGTACTGGAAACCAAAGAAATAAGTTTTCCGAGTGAAGAAGTGTAGATGGAGAATAGCAGAGGCCCAAGAACTGAGTCTTGAGGAACACCAGTATATAGCGGTAAGGGAGAGGAGCAAGTTCCAGTAAATGAGACACTAAAAGTACGGTTAGAAAGGTAGGATTTAAGCCATGAAAGAACCATGTCACAGATGCCATGAGCATATTTAACATATTTTTATAAATCCCAGACATTGAAAGAGTCTAAATTATAAAATGTTTTGTTTAAACCCATTCCAGAAAAGGAACAAGACTTGAATATACTGAGAACAGTATAAGTTAATATCCCTTTTCCTAATATATTCAAAGTTGGTTATGTATGTAAGAAACATATACATTTTGTTCATATATAATTTAGCGGCTCAATTATTCTTAGCATTCAAGACTGCATTGTTTTTTGCTAACTCACAGGAATTCATTTCTTGATGTTTAGATTTAGTGTACCCAATATACTTTAGGTTTTATAGCCCACAGACTATATACTTGTGGTCAGCAATGCTTTCATCATCTGTTAAGTAATACCATGCATCCAAATTTAAGGTGAAACCTGTGAACAAGAGAAAGCCAGAAAGAATCGCTACCACGATGAAGCGGATCAGAGCGCGCTGCAAAGAATGACCCGTCTGCGAGTGGCCTGGACTTCACAGGAGGATGGGTTACTGATGCTTTGCCGAATAGCAAGCAACATCCTAAATAAAAAGGTAGATTTGCAGTATGTGGGAAGGCATTATGTATCCTTAAAAGATCGGTACATGCTCTGTTACCATAGCAGATGGGAGTCATTAACCTGCAGTGCATCCTGTACAGAGATTTGATGCTGTGATTAGGGACAGAGGGAAAGTTGTCATCACTTAGACCTCTGATGCAGATCTCACAGGTGCCCCCTCTTCAGAAAAAAATAATTACACACAGGCACATGTTTCTGTTTATGTTTATTCATAAAAATACAAATGAGCTAGTGTGGACTAAAAAACACTCATGGTCTGTACCCAGATTGATGATGAGAGCGAGATGTAGTCCTTGACAGAGGCTGCACCCCGGGTGTAAAAAATGTCATAGTTTTGGACATTTGTATTTTTACATATATCTTTCTTTAGCATGATTATTAAATTGTACCCCTTATGCGTGTTTATCATGAAGTGTATTTCATACTGTCACCTTTGTGGGGGCTCATGTGCAATGTATGTACCTCTTACATAGCTTGGATAAATTGATGACAATTGACGGTCTGTTCACGTTACTGTCATGACTTCAAACAGGTTTTACGTTCACTTTCAGCACCCAACACCGAGATGGGCATCAGGGGCTGTGTCTGGCCCCTCCCCGGGGAGTCAACATCCACCATACACTGTATGGCAGTGGACCCCTGCTTTAAAAGAGTTTAGGAGGCGATCAACGATAGCCTCCTAAACTTCAAAGGTGTGACTGAAATGCCTCGATAGCGAAGGAGCGGTGGCGATCTTCGGGGGACCAGGAAGATCTGGTCCAAAAAGCGACGTGATCGGTCAATGGGGGCCGGAGCGACAACAGCTTATAGTTTCCTCAGGATGAACCGCAACATAGCCGGCACGCGTTTGGCAGCTGCGTCGGCCGTTTTTCCGCTCCTCCGGAAGTCCCGGCAACCAGGCATCCAGGGGAGGCTTTTCCCCCCTGAATTGTTCTTGCTCCGTACCCCACCCCCTGTGGGTTAATAGCAAGGTAAATGGTGCGGTAGGTGGGGGCTGATGGCGCCCGGGATACGAGGGATTAAAGTATGTAGGCAGAGCATGTGGAACATGGACAGGGGCCGCACATGAGGGAGAACAAAGGCACAGAAGACCTAACTATTACAACCCCTGATTATTAAACAGCACTTTACAACCCAGGGTTGTGACAACCCCCCCAACCCATTGTCCGGCAGACCCGGCTAGATCCTCCAGGGGTCGGCCTGGGGCTGTCCGGGGAAGTTAGGTGGGCACGAGATCGGTTTGCCGTGAGAGCCCATCCGCGTTCCCGTTCTGTTTTCCTGGACGATACTGAACCGTGAAGTTGTCGGGTTGTAGGGCTAGGCTCCATCGTAGCAGGTGTCCATTGTCCCCGGAGACACGGTTCATCCAAATGAGGGAATTGTGGTCGGTAAGCACCAGTGCTAGGCAATCCTTTTCCACGCTGGGTACACGACTTCCCTGGGTAGCAGCTTTCGGCTGATGTAGGCTACGGGGTTCCCACTTGGCTTAGAACTGCTCCCAGCCTGAATGTGGAGGCATCTGTGTGGACAGAAAAACGTTTGGACGGGTCAGGCACAGCTAGTACTGGCGCGGAGGTCATCGCACTCTGGAGACCACAGGACCTGTCTGAGCAACTTCTTTTTTGTTAGGTCCGTCAGAGGTTTGACAATGGCGCTGTAGTTGGGGACGAACCATCGGTAATAACCCGCTATACCCAAAAAGGCTAAGACCTGTGTCTTGGTTTTAGGGGTGGGTCAGTTAGCCACTGCCTCTATCTTCGCAGGTTCAGGTAGTTGTCGCCCGCTGCCCACCCGGTGGCCTAGATACCTCGGAAACCTCTATCGTACACTTTTCTGGTTTCAAGGTGAGACCCGCAGCCCTGATGCGGTCTAATACAACCCCCAGGTGAACGAGGTGTTCGTCCTAGTTTCGCTATATATCGCGATGTCGTCCAGGTATGCTCACACAAAGTCCTGGAGGCCATCGAGTAGCCGGTCAATCATCCGTTGGAAAGTCGCCGGGGCATCCTCATCACAAACGGCATAACCTTAAACTGGTATAAGCCGAAAGGAGTGATGAAGACCGACTTCGGAATGGCTTCTGGGGCCAGCGGGATCTGCCAGTAGCCCTTACACAGGTCTAGGGTAGTGAGAAAATTTCCCCTAGCAATGCGGTCCAAGAGTTTGTCTACTCAGGGCATGGGTTAAACATCAGTCGTGGTCCGGTCGTGTAACCTACAGTAGTCCACGCAGAAGCGGGTCGTGCTGTCCCGCTTTGGCACTAGCACTACCGGGGAAGCCCAAGTAAGTACCTGCCGGACCATCTTCCGCTGGGTCGCCCCTAATTGAGGCGTGAGTCGGATAGCCTCTATGCCTGGTTGCCCTGCGCCCCGTCAGGGTAACTTTTGTAGCGGAAGGTCCTCTGAATCCTCTGCGGCAGGGGCACACATAGCGACCACCTCTTCAGGCCATTCCTGGTAAGCCTTAAGCATGTTTACATGGAAGGCTCGTTGAATCCTCCTATCGGAGCATTTGGTTACCAGGTAGGTAGTGTCACACAGTTGTTTCACTACCTGGTAGGGACCCTGCCATGCAGCTTGTAATTTATCAGACTTAAATCGAAAATCCACTAGGGGCGCTCATGTATATCAACCGAAAAAAATAAACAGAATGGAGACAAAACGAAAAACAAATAGTGTAGATGTAGAGATATATGTAGCAATAAATCTATCCCAAATTGTCCACTCACAATATGTCTGAGTTGGTCAGGGCAATATCTCAACCATCAGCCTCGTGGTTCACGAATGCAGCATATATAAAACAAAACACCTAAAGAGCCAATAGCGTGCGTAGTGTTGTTTTTAGGTTTAAAACGCAAGAATGATATTGCACTTACGCTTAAGTAGAGTAGTTGATGCCCGTAGTGTCAGAATGTTCAAGCTGTCCTTATGGTTGGACTCCAAAAAAGCCGTTAAAAAATGCTATTAAAAATGTGATTCAAATAGCATTTTTTAACGGCTTTTTTAAAAGCCTCAGAACAGCATTTTTTAACCAATTTTAAAATAGCCATTTTTTATACTATTATTTTCACCATTACTGTTACTGAGGTCTTTACTAATTGTATATATAGTGAGGACCCTAAACAGAAAAATAATAAAAAATTGTTCTACTACATTTTTGGTACAATAATTTCATCTACCTAAAATACATGGTCTCTGGAATCCAACCATAAGGACAGCTTGAACATAAACACAACTTCCACAGCTGCTGAGTAATCTCAGCAGTAAATTGGGTCCCCTGGTCAGAAAGTATCTCCTGTGGAAAGCCCGCCCTGGCGAAGCCCCGAAGTAGGGCATCGGCTACAGTCTCCACATGTATATTGGACAGGTGGACGGCCTCGGGATACCGGGTAGCATAGTCTACCACGGTCAGTATGTACCTTTTCCCCAAAGGGTTAGGTCTGGGCCCTACTAGATCCACCGCTATCAGGCTTGAAGGGTTCATCTATGATGGGTAGCGGACCTTCGTCTGGCCACCCCCCTTCCCTATTCGCTGGCAGGTGTTGCAGGTGCTACAGTACTGCTGGATATCCTTGGACAGCCCTGGCCAGAAAAAGGACCGGGTGACTCGAAATGGCCTGCCAGGGGAATGTCGTGTCCCATACGCATGATCTCTTGCCGATACTTTTGCGGCACGACCAGCTGGCGTTTGGGCACACGAGTCTCTCCCTGCCCGTCCGTAACTCGGTATAATAGCCTCTGGCTCCATTCAATTCTGTCTTCCCTGTCCCCACCCGAATCCGCTCCTGCCCAGTCTCTATAGCCCTGTAAGGTCGGGTCGTGCAAGGTCTCCTGGGCAAAGTCAGCAGGGGAGGCCCCCCGGGTCTCGTCCTCGAGTGCGTGGTCCGCCTTTTGTGCCTGCTGGCCAGTGGGCCTCCACACTGCTTGGCGGTGTCATCCGAGTGAAAAGCGGTAGTTAGGTGACCCAGATCGTTCCCCAGTAGAACTTCCGCGGGTAGGTTCTTCATGACACCTACTACTGTTTCGCGAGCGCCGGCTCCCCAATCCAATACCGCTCGTGCCGACCATCTGCGGCTGTACCAAGGTAGTGGTAGCTCCACTGTCCCATAATCCTTGAGCGGGGCAACCGTTGTGCCATGCGGCTTGCGGTGATGGTGTCGATTGTCCGGGGCGGCTGCCTGCACCCAGTACCCCGAAATCCTCTTCGACCCATTCGTGGCGTGAGGGAGATTGGCAATGAGCAGCTGCCCGGATGGGCCCGGCTGGTGGGTGCCCTCCTGGTCGAGCAGCGTGGTTAGCGGGTCATTCCCTATGTATGTGCCCGACTCAATTGCATCCGTAGCACCGGACACCCAAGAGTCGACTGTCCCGGAAGGTAGTGGGCCGCTGTTTTTCTGGGGGCCGAGGTGAGGTGCGGCTGAGGTGGCTGAAGTGGGGTGGTTTATAGCGGGCCCCTGATTGGTGCTCCGGTGGGGTAGACCTCTGGGAGTCAATATACTGGTCAGCTAGAACTGCTGCCTGGTCTGCGGTGTGAGGTCGTCAGTCACGTACCCAGTCTCTTACTCAAGTCTCTTACTCAAGTCATAGAATTGACCCTGCCTGGGTCATGCGATGCACCCACTCGGTGAAGGGCTGCCCATCTGCGCTTCGGAGGCTCCGAAATTTCAGCCTGTGGGTCTTGGGGGTGATACCATATCGAGCTAGTAAGCGTTCTTTTACCCAATAGTAATTGGTATATATCGTCCTGACAGCCAGCTCACCAGTAGTGTCACCCAGACCGCCACTTCCAAGCCCTGCCAATCACATTGTCGCTCAAAAATCTGCAGGTATCTATCTATCTCATCAACGCCATCTTGAAATCGGGGAATGGCGTCATAGGGTAGTTTTAGCTCGGGTCGAGGGACTGCTCCGATCTGTCGAGGGGGGCGCTCGTGGACCAGGAAGATCTGGTCCAAAAAGTGACGTGATCGGTCAATGGGGGCCCGAGCAACAACAGCTTAAAGTTTCCCTGGGACGAACCGTGACATAGCCGGCACGCGTTCGGCAGCCGCATCGCCGTTTTTCCGCTCCTCCGGAAGTCCCGGCGACCAGGCATCCAGGGGAGGCTTTTCCCCCGAATTGTTCTTGCTCCGTACCCCACTCCCTATGGGTTAATAGCATAGTAAATGATGCGGTAGGTGGGGGCTGATTGTGTCCGGGATACGAGGGATTAACGTATGTGGGCAGGGCATGTGGAACATGGACAGGAGCGGCGCACGAGGGAGAACAAAGGCACAGAAGACCTTACTATTACAACCCTTGATTATTAAACAGCCCTTTTCAACCCAGGGTTGTGACAGGGCTTCCAAGTCGTGCGCCGCGCCAGAAAGGGCTTCCAAGTCGTGCGCCGCGCCAGAAAGGGCTTCCAAGTCGTGCGCCGCGTCCTCTGCCCGAGGGCTTCCAAGTTGTGCACCGCGTCCTCTCCCCGAGGGCTTCCAAGTTGTGCACCGCGTCCTCTGCCCGAGGGCTTCCAAGTCGCGCGCCGCGTCCTCTGCCCGAGGGCTTCCAAGTCGCGCGCCGCGTCCTCATGCCGAGGGCTTTCCAATTCGCGCGCCGCGTCCCTCTGCCCGAGGGACTTCCAAGTCGCGCGCCGCGTCCTCTGCCCGAGGGCTTCCAAGTCGTGCGCCGCGTCCTCTGCCCGAGGGCGTCCAAGCCATGTGTCAGTCACTCTGGCAGTTCCCCTGTCTCGCTACCATCCAGTCCTGCTTTTAAATCTGTTGTGTGACTGTCTGTACCTACCTACCAAGATGCATCAAGGGGTGCAGACAGACTCCCTAGTATCCCCTGCAACTGGGGATACTCAACCCGCTTACCAGAGTCCTGACAGTGTGTGACCGGTGGTCACTACAAAAGTCACAGGGTCATCAGTTGAGACATGAGGAAAGGAAATTTCAGCATCAGCATAGGAAAGGGTTCTTCACAGTAAGAACAATAAGAATATGGAACTCTCTGCCCAAGGATGTTGTATTATCTAACTCTGTGTATATTTCTAAGAAAGGTCTGGATGCTTTTCTGGCTAAGCATAATATAAAGGACAACTGCTAAAAGGACAGTCGTATTAGCAAGTTGACCAGGGAGTAATCTGATTGCCGCTATGGAATCAAGAAGGATTTTTTTCCCTATTGTGGCATAATTGGTAATTGCCCCAAGTAAAGTTTTTTTTGCCTTCTTTTGGATCAACTTTAGAACTTGGTATGTGTCTGCCCTGGGTGCCGCTGGTTAGGGGGTTGCCACCACACCGGCACCCCTCCACAGACGGACAGGAATGTCCGCCGCTAGAGGAGCCGGCTCGGTTGGGGAGATCAAGGGGAGACCATCTGCCCTCTCCTGTTTCCATTTGGCAACAGCGAAAAGTTGTTGAGTTGTTTGCCATCTTTGAAAAATGTCCCGTGCCAATGAGCTTGCTGCAGGTAAGTTTGATGGTGTCAGAGCAGAAGGCCACATGGAAAGATTAAAACAACATGCCACAAAGAACAGAGAGTTCTTTAGGGATTTGTGAAACTAATTGTTATAGGAGGACTCCACCAAATGAAGCAACTGGGACAAATTGTAGTGATCTTCGGGTACGTAGGGGTCATGCCCCATCCAGGCCGCGGAGATGCATATCTCTGGTTTCCCCTGTTTCGCTACAGTTCCCCTGTTTCACTACAATCCATTCCTGGATTTCCTTATTCATCGTTCCTGAACTTCTGATTCTTTGATTCTAGTCCTGCTCTTTTCTTCAGCTACTGTTTCTTTTATAAGTTGTGCCCCACCCGTTCTGTTTGTCTCAGTCTGCAGTCTGTAGGTATGTCTTTCTTGTCAGCCCTGTACTCTGGTGCCCTATCCTGAGCCCTGGCAGATGGGGTGTCCTGTCCTGAGCCCCGGGAGAGGTGTCATTTCGTGAGCCCCGGCAGAGGGGCCCAACACTTGGTGTAGTGTGGTTACCCTGCATCTGTTCCTGTGTCTCCGTATTTGCACTGTGACTCCTAAAATTCCATCATTGGGTGCTCTGGGTCATTACAGTCATCTGTATGGACCCAGTTTGTGACAGTAGGAGCGGAGGTAGCTTTTGAGGACTTGCTTGGTTCTTTCGGTTTGACCATTCGATTGAGGATGATACGCAGATGAATTGAAGGCAGCGGTCAGAGATGATTCTTTGTGGCACACCGTGGAGGCGAACAATGTCTCTCAGAAAAAAGCGATAAAGTGAGCCATCTTGGAGAATAAGTCGACCACAGATCTAGGTAGGTCTGTAATAAAGTACATTGCTATGTGGCTCCATGGTCTATCAGGAATAGGCAAGTGACACAACAACCCAGACTTTTTAGAATGTGGGACTTTGTGATGAGCGCAGACTGAACAAGCCTGTATGAAGTCTTTGATGTCCCTGTCTGTGACGGAAGCCTCCATCACTGGGGCCACTGGAGAAGCCTGACTGCCAGCCTCCTCCCTATTGACTATGGGCCCTGGGTTTCTAAAGACTACCCCCAGCAGTATCATCTCATCACTAGCTGAGGGGATTATCTCCAGCAGACAGCCAGGGTCTGCCACCAGGGAGTGACCACCATTGTTTTAGTCTAATGTATAAATCAGTCTCCCCCACCTATTGTATTGTTAATCCCGTTACTGCCCCTGTTGTCTCTGGGAGGCAGATTAAGGGGGTTGTTTGTGTCCCAATATCTTGTTTTATGTAAATGTGTGTTTTGCTGGATATATCCAGTCCTGTGTGTCTAAAATAAATCAGTCTTCGTTTGGTTTTCCCCTACACTGAGTCTTAGTTGTCCCAGGCTAAGGGAGCACAAGGAAGCGGAAGCAGTCGGTCAGACTAGCCAGATCCGTGACACTGTCCATGCTGGGCCACCAATAAGTCTGTTGCCGGAGGAACAGGGTGTTGCGGATACCTCGATGTCCACTGGAGAAGCATGGAACTGGGTGGGTGATGGTCTAACAAACCGAGGCTGGACGAACAGGCGTTGACTTGGAACTTGAAGAGACGTGGGTCGTGGGTATTGAGAAACGTCCGCAGGGGCTGGGCAGCTTACCTGTGCGCTGGTCACACAGTGTGCGAGAAGCATCTTGGCCAGGAAAAGCAGGAACCCATCGGAGGCACGTGAATGCACATCACATGACTCTGGTCCGTTGCTTCTTCCTCTGGGGGTCGTGGCCAGAGAAGTTGTTTGAGAGGAAGAAGCAGGGTCCCTGCAGTAGGCTGCAAGTGAGAGGTCTGCAGTTCAAGTAATGAGGTGGGGGAGGTTGTATAAGTATCTGTAAATTAATGAGTGTGAGTATGTGTGTGTGGGGGGGGTGGAATGGCATAGGGAGCCTGTAATCTGTAATCTAGCATGTGCTGGCTGCCTGGGCATGATATGAGTGTGATTGCTGTTAGACATTATATAGTGTGTTATCCATTTTTATTAAAAGTAAGTAACACACCACATCGTGTCTGGGGGTATAAGGCATATCTGGGGGGTGGAAGTGGCATATCAGTACCATAAGGCGTATCTGGGGGTATAAGGCATATCTGGGAGGCAGTGTGGCAAGCCTGGGCTCAAATGTGCATAACTGGGGAGGGCAGATTGGGAAATAAAAACAGAAAATGCATTTTTGTCAGTTTTTTTGTTTTTAACACCTTTTGTTAAATTATTTTTTTTCTCCGATTAGTTGGCCGATTGTGTTTTAGATTAATCGAAATAATAAAAATAATTGTTAGTTGCAGCTCTACTTGAATCTTCATTTTCCCTTATACTTCATCCGGGGTTCATCCACACAGATGTGTTAGCCTCTGCAAGCCTGGCTGCAAGGTGGGTAATCGGGCAGATTTTAAACTGGGGGTGCTCCCTAGGAGGGAACAGACTTCTCCTAGTCATAGACTGGCTATAAATGGGTGTACTGCAGATGTGGTTGGTGCTGCAGTGGGAGTGGATGGAGGCTTTTTTTTGTTTGTTTTTTTTAAATACCATAATACCCATTAGCATAGTCAACGACTTGAATTTAAGACATTCTGACATGTCAGTGATGGTAGATACCAATGCGACTTCTGTCTAGGGGTGCTTGTAACCCACAATCTCAATCACTCGGATGAAACAAAATCAAAATACGAAAAAATACTGTAATAAAGTGAGACACTTTGGAAATAGAGGAACAGAAACTTCAATGGTTACACTCACAATGTATATGAGCCTTTAAAGCCTCCACAAATGAACTCCTTGGCGTGTGTGTCAATCCATCAGCCCCGCGAGCATAGAAAAAAGAAAATATATCTACCATAGGGTGATATCTTTCTGAATTAGTATATACGCAGTAGTTGGATGCACTCACATTTTAGATGGATATATCAAGCATATCTGATGTATTTACTTGGAGTTGTGGTGGTCTTTAATGAAGTTCCTGATGTTGATACCAGGTTCCTTTGAGTCCTGGACCGATGGTTCCTCTATGTTACAGTGTCAATTTATAAAGTGCAAGTGTTTGTGTGGGTCAAATTACAATAATAAATAGTAAATTGTGAGTATATAATAAATGATCTATGTCAGAATGTATAAAGAGACCAATATATATACCATGATCCAGTGCAAAAAACTAGGTAAATAGAGTATTTATTCCGGCACCCAGCCCTTTATGTACAAGTCTACAGATATATATGACAAGTGTATTTAAAAGTAGTATAATGTAAAAAAGTTAAAAAGTTAAAAAAAGTGTAGTCCTCTACGCGTTTCGCCTATGCGTGGCTTCCTCAGGAGGTATGTATCCGGTTCTGTTGTGTTCTTCCTTTTATATTCCCCCGGCCGTGTCGTTCGCGTCTTTTTAATTCTGTGCGTCTATTTGTTGTTCCATGCGTCATCGCGTGGTTCTTAGTGCTTCGTACGTATGTGTATTGCAGGTAATCTTCAATCTTCTTGTTTCCGCAAGGAGAAATAGCGCTCCGGGAGGTCTCATAAAAATAAAAACATAATGGTTAATATGATCGCGTTTGTGTTGTCTCGGTTCTTTTTATTTCGGTACCGGGGGCAAAATAATCCTCTGAGGGATTCGGAATATGTAATATATGTCGGTGTGGCATTGCTCTTGTGCCGAGGCAATACTATTATAGAGAGAGAATCGAACATAGAGTAGTTGATATTTCAAAGTAATTATAGATATTAAATATGCTTTTCTTAAGGGAGAATGGAAGTTTGGCTAATCAGTATTCATGGGTATAATATGTATGGGGATCAAAAACAGTAAAATAGCTTAAAAACAATAAAATAGCTTATAAGGTTCCTTTTTCAAGGACAATAGCTATCCAGGGGTACATATATTTTTATATTTATAAAAGTATGGTGTCAGTGTGCTGTGAACGGGTCTGTGACTCTATGAGGATACTATGAGATATCTGGGGGTATAAGGCATATATACGGTATATAAGGCATATGTGGGGAGGGCAGTGTGGCATGTCTGGGGAGGACGGAGTGGTGTATCAGGGTGTATAAGGCATATCTGGGGCTAGAGTAGAGTGGAATATGTGGGGAGGGCAGCCTGGTATGTCTGGAAGGCAGTGTGGCATGTCTGTGTAGGATGGGGTGGTGTATCAGGGGGTATAAGGCGTATCAAGCACAGTGGCGTATGTGGGAG
>VKOC01026764.1:0-21121 GCA_009364415.1 Spea multiplicata
GGCGGCATCGGCATTTTAAACTTCGCCCCAGGCGGCGTTGGGTCTTCGGCCGGCCCTGGCAACAACACAAACAATACTGCAGGGCCGTGAAGTGCAATGTTTCAGCAACGCAAGCTGGGAGGAACACTGGTTTATAAAGGCCACTGATAACAAGATTGGCCACAGGTGTGTGTCAGGAACCTGAACAAGAAAAGCAGGAGGGCATGAGAAGACAGAAATCCCAGCAACCACAGAGCCTCTTGTTCCTATATGAGAATGTCCTGGTCTCCCATTCTCAGGGTTGTGGGTTCTAATCCTGAGGTTCCTGATAAGTGTGTGGTAGCAGGGTGGCTAGTGCTTTCGAAAACAAAAGTTAAACGTTATAAATAGCAACAATTCTACAGATTCCTCCAGAATTCTGCACAGAACTCATTCCACGGTCTTAGGGTTTAAGGCTAGCTGACCGCCTTCTCTATACTCCAAATGCCTTCCGAGACTGTCTTTTAAACTGTTCCAGTACGGTTTAATTATACCCATCGAAACAAAGCTGTATTCAATTTGTTTACACTATGATACCAGGAATAAAGAGCCCTTCAATCTGCTACTTATAAAATGCGTCTTTAACTCTGCCACACATCAGGACTCCCAGTTAAAATTTTGTGTAGGTGGCTAAGATCTTTTATTGTATCAGGGCATAATGCAATTTATTTAAATACTCTAAAGGTAAGTGACATGCGTTCCTATAAAATATTTCATCAATAGACAGATGTTTGTATACCCAAACAATTATTGCATGGTACTTTGGTATATGATCACTGTAACTCACACATGCAGAATAAAGTACAATAATTTGATGATTTAGACAGCGTGGAACATACAAAATCAAAATCCTGAGCTTAACTCTACCAAGCTTCGAAACCATTAATTTGATTTCATCTTTGAATCCCACAGGGATAAAATAAAAGCTGTCCCTGCAAACGGAAACCTCATCATTTTAAGCATCTCACTAGATCATTTGAGCTGAATTAAACAGGGTACTCGAGTTTAAGTACAAATGTGATATTTCTGCAAAATGTATGCATGTTTATCTGTTTTGTTGAATATTTTTTTTGCTAGGAACACCGTGGGCTTTATAGGCACATTTTTACATTTGACTGGAAGCATATTTTTCTAAAATAGCTCAGAAGTCATTATTATTGTTATTTTATGCAGTGTCAGAATGTTTTGTGAGACAGTATTAGTCACTAAAATTAATTTTACTTATTTTAAAATATATGCCCAATGTTAAAAATTGTATTTACCTTTCTGTAGCTATGATGGTGTTTGTGAATGTTATCAATATCACATATGCAATAGTATACTTTACAACAAAAACAATTACCCGTGGGATTTGAGCAAACAGGCATAGTGGGGTTTTGACTGAACACATTTGACTGGGTTTTATTCAATAAACTGTAGGTCGAGTGAGCTGAGATGAACCATTTCCAAACAAACCTAGCACTATGAAAGGTCAGCCTTAGAGACATTGTTTTGCACAGTGAATACATTGGATCTGTATAATGCATAGTTATATCAGTGAAATCAAATCTAAGAAACGTCATTAACTTAACAGCGTTACCCTCATTCATTAAATTGTGGAGTTTGATAGTCTTGTTGAGTTTGATAGCAGTACTGCATGGAACATTTTTCATAAAGTGTCAAGTGACCATAATTGGGGACCCTCTGAATCTCCAGGGTCTCCAAGTCAGTTTCTTCTTTCTTCAAACAGGTGAACAGTGTGCCTATGCCCACTCCTTACCCACATTCTACCTACTACCGAGCTATTTCTTCTCCCATTAAAGCGTGTCTAGCGCATACTCTGACTCTTTGTATGGTTAGCTCCGCTCCTACCTTAAGTTACCCCTCAGAAGAAAGTGAGATCCTGGAAACCTATCTTGGGAAGTTCCCAGGTATGCATATGAGCCTTTTTCAAGATGTATCAGGGTGTGTCAAAGAGCCCCTAGCTCTTTTGTGTTTTTGATGGAGAGATTCTCACATTTACATCACTGTGCATCATTTGCAAACTCCCTTGTTACTGGATCATATTGATCGTTAATGTATTTCAAACAAAATGCTGCTACAGTGTTTTCTTAAATGTAACCCCTAATATGTCCCTACTTTTTGTGCCTAACACTCCTGCTGTGATTGAAGAAATAAGGTCAAACTAATTCTGTATGTAGAACGTGGCGGGTTTCACACCTCTTCAATACATGATATCTCAAAAAAAACCTCTTTAAGTTCTAGTTATTCGTTTAGAATTTTGACATTAAGAGTTAAATATTTTGAAGGTTCTTTCTTTCCCATCATATAAGGAACATACACCTTTAGGAGAGCCTTACATGTCTTTGATGTGGTTTCAGTAGAAAATTGCTGTGCTATTTACACAAATTAGCTAAAAGGAGTCTAGTGAATAGGGTTGTGTTAAATTATCTACAGAATAACTCCAACAATATACCTTATCTGACAATCTCCTTTCATCTTATGTTACTCATAATACAAAGGCACATTTTACCACAAGGCTAAAGGGCTGTGTTGATAGGATGTCATAATTAGTGAAAGTGCTGGTAATTTATGCTAGAATTCATTTAATGTATCCCTTGCTCCTAATTCAGTGCACAGTAAATAAGACAAAACAATTATTGATCCCATTATTGAAGATCCCTTATGATAAGTAATAGGTGAAAATCTCTCATGAAAGCCAATGGCTGAATTATTCATCTCTAACAAACTGTTAATCGTTTGTGGATATTTGGGAAAGAGATATGTTAGAATAAATGGGAATTTTGTTGAGAAATAAATATATATATATATATATATGATTTTTCTTGTGTTAACTCACTTTGTATTTTGTTAAATGATAAAAATAAACTATTAACATCTCTATCAACATTCAGCATGAGGTTCATTGTTTTTGCTTTTAATTAACTAAGTTAGAACTTCGACATGAGCATGTGATATCATTGACAACTTCAAGCATAAATACAGCAAATATGCTTATTATTCACCTCTTTACTAACGCTTGACTTGCTTATACAATACCAACTTCTTTACCTTACCTTACGTTCACGTAGTGCGGACGCTAGGTGAGGTGGTAAGACCGCTGTGTGTGCACGCGGGCCGCACATTGAAGTCCAGTGGCCCGCATTTGGCCCACGGGCCGCACGTTGGGCGCCTCTGACCTAAGCGCCAGGACAAAATTTGTCGAGCCCTGACCTAATTACTCTTTGACACAACATTACAATAATTGTCTGAAAAAACAATTCATCTTGAAACTGACGCCAGGTTTTTGTACCATCCTTTCAAGTACTCCCTTCAAGTTAATAATGTACCAATTCACCACATATTATCTTAACAATACCAGATCATCAGATATCTAGGAAGATAGATAGGATTAGGGTTTCATATGGGGGGAAAAAGGTTCAGGTACAGTCCCACACTAAAGAAATAAAGGTTGTGGGGCTAAGCTATATTTTATGCTTTGAAAAAAGGGAGATTAGTCACTGCTAATAACCGTATCAAGAGATGATGAACCGATGATATTAACAACCTTTTTTGTACGAATGTCAAAATCCTTCGCTGCTTTTAATACTGGGTTTTTAAGGTTTCCTGGTTGAAATGACAAAATTAGACAAGCTGTTATTGTGTTAATTATTAAAATGTCTAGCTCGTGCAAGCTTACCAATTCTCTGTATACCAAAAAGCCATTACCCTTAACAAGTAAGATTTTCACATCATTTCACTAGATAAAATCATATCACCTCACTAATAACATTTTATCAATAACATTTGGACCTGCAATGAAATAGTTTGTGTCTCATTAAAAATGTCATCACCATTAAAACCAAGGTGTATGAGTAATTTCAATGATGCTTTGGAATTATTGAACGTGTATCGAATAAAAACCATCTCTAATTGCTATTAAGTGAATAAGCACTAATATGGATACTGTGTAATATAATATGACTCACAATCAATAGATGTGAAATTTCCATCAAGCCGAAGGTCCGTAAATGAATTGTTAATATTTTGCTATAGATAGCGCATGAACATTTTGTCCAAAATATATACAGAGGCTTACACGTTGTGTCAATGATTCATTTGTGGCACTGATAAAATAAATGAGAAGAAATGCAAGACATCACAAAACAAGGCAAAAATATATTAGGCACCAAAACAATTGATGATCTTTTTTTTTTGAGGATTTGTTTCACTTGGTTTTATTATCTACAAAAGTGTGATTGATTCAGAACCACCGGCCTGTTGACACCGAAACAAATGATATGAAAGAGCTTACAGTGATAGGCAAAGATGGAAGCAATTTGCGTTATATTCAGTCTGGCATCTTCCAAGCAGTGGGCCCTAGGCAGTTGCCTAGGTTGCCTTATGGATTATCCAGGTCTGGTGATACAAGTTTCTACTCACCAACTGTGCATCATGAAGTGATCACAATTGATTAGGTGATGTGTGTTTCAAGAAACCTCATTAATTTAAATAAGCAGTTTATTCAAACAAGTATTTCTTGCAATTAAAATATATTTCATGATGACCCATCTATATTAGAGCAAATACCTTCCACTGTTTTCTTTAAATTTCATACTGGTTAAGTTAGTGTGCAAAAACAAAAAATAATAATTATACAGCCTGTGTCAGCCATAAAATATGGTAATTACTAATTGTAGTAGGTCCTTTCTTTCTGCGACTTTCCCTGTTTGTTGTTACAAATAATTTAATAATTCTCTTTATTGGTCAAATGTATGACATCTTTTATAGATGGAATGTGTAGTAATGGCAAAAGTTTAGAATCAGAAATGATTTAAATACATTACTAAAATGAATCACTGGGAACAATGTATCAAAACATACACTATATGGACAAAAGTATTAGGACACCTGACCATTACAACCAACAGGTTTTGACTTTTATGACATTGCAGGTTTCTTTTAAAAAATTCACCCCTAGAAAAACAGAACAATTTTAATATGAAAGTACCCTTCCCCACTTTGCCAGCTATACGGCTACCAAGCAAATTTTGGACAATGCTATGCTTTCAACTTTGTGGGACACTTTGAGGGAGGTCCTTCTTTTGTCTATTCCACATAAGGTAACTGTGCCGCCCAGTACAGCAAAGCAGAGGTCCATAAGAACTGATTGGAATGAGTTTGGTGTGGAAGAGCCTTGACTTGCCCACACAGAAGCCCTGACCTTCAACGCCCCATCAATCGACATTTGGGGTAACCTGGATAACAGGGATTGGCAAGCAGGCCTCCAGCCAGTCCAATTCATCAGATGCCCGAACTCACAAATGTGCTACTTCGGATGAATGGGCAAAAAATCCGCCACGAAACTGGCAAGAATCTTATGGAACGCCTTCCCAGAAGAGTGGAAGCTATTATGACTGCCAAGAGATGACTAACTACACATTAATATCTATTAATTTAGAATGCCATGTCATTAAAGTCCCTGTTGCTGTCATGGTCATGTGTGACAATACTTTTGTCCATTTATTGTATATTAGGGGAAAGAAACAATGGATGGAAACTTATTTGATTATAAATATGGTTCTTAAAGTGGCAATTTTTTCATACATTCTGTTCATAATTTAGTTGATATTAATTCAATCTTTCCTGTAGGAAATTAATTTGAATTCAATTGGATCAATGCAAAACCAATACGTTCTACAAAAATACTCTGGACAAAGTAAGACAATATGGTGATAGACTTACTATACATCTGAGAGTGTTTATATCAGTGTACAAAAAAAGCATGAATGTTTTATAAAAAAGCAAAAAGCATATGGTTAGTGCTTCTGACATATGGTTAGCAAAACTGGCATAAAAAATGTCCTATAAACATTAGGTTTCAGTATTGTATAAATGGAAACAATGATCTAGCCTGACCTCTTTTCCATTAAATTATGTAATATAATTACAATCTCAGTGAGTGCTTTTAAACAAGCTTCACATACACTCACAATGTCCCTTTTTTAATAACCCAGCAAACAAAACAGTTGCATTGTTCTCAGCGTCGTGTTAAGCATAGAATTATGTACTTATGATATAAATGTTGTATATTTACATTTCCTGAAATGTGCAATTTTTGCTTAAATATAATATTGAATTACATTTCTCTTTGGTATTTTGCCTTTGACTCTTTGTGTGCCAGATATGTGTCTTATAAACTGATCATTGGGTTTGTGCAAATGGACCAACAATGATGGTCCATTTCGGACCAATTCTGACAAATTTTTAATTTCGTTTTTGGTCCATTCGTTTTCAAACAACGAATTTCATTTCTTGCCCTTTCAGTTAAGATGGAATTCTGAGGGCTTTTTTGATTTGAAAATGAGATTTGATGTTACTCACGCTCTACCATGCTCTCTCACACTCTCTTATTTTCTCTCCCACTCCCTCTCCCACTCTTATTCATTCTCACTCAATGTCTTCTCCGTCAACTGCCTCTGTGTCACTTTTCATGGCTCATCTTCCTCTCTTGCCTCTTCTTCTTCTGCCTTCTTTCATCATCTGCTTCTCCCTGGAATAAGCTCCATTAACCAGTCCTCTCTAAGCGCTTCCACAAAAGGTCGGAGCTTTCACGCACACCCTCCCCGCCTATTGGAGGGCCGTGGGAAAGACTGTCCCCATAGGGAGTGTTGTGGCAAAAAAAGCCTGAATAATACAGGCGATTAGCGAAGAAAGATAGGTGCAGAAACTTCTCTGTCTCCGTGAATCTGCAATATTCTGGCCTCTTGGAGTACTCACAAAAGGGCGGAGCCACGGCATGCCCCACAAAGAAAGTCTCTCCGCCATTGCTCTAACTGGAGGCTTTTTTGGACATATGTTTGGGCTCATTCTCCACTATAGCTCTTACTGCTTTAATAAGCATATCTTCATCGTTAAACACTGTTAAATCATCATGCTCTGCCTTACTTTCTAAAGTAGAATCAATTGTACTTATTGTGCTTCCCAACTTTTATTAATTACCTTAATTAATTATTAATTACCTTTTCCTCCTTTCTCCATCTAAAGTGTTTTATGTGCTTAAGCCTTAAATTCCTGCAGTGTTTGCTGCAAAAATATATTTTTTTCTACCAGGAGATGAATTAGTTTGGATTATTTTGGGTATTTTCTTATTTTTTCAGCTACCTTCCAGAGGCAACAACTGCATACTATTTTAAATGATATTTGTCTGGTATATGCTATACATATACGGTGTTATGTGCTTGATGTGCACTACTCTTTTACACTTGGTTATCAGGCATGTTAAACATTGGATACAGAAATATATATACGAATACAATTGTTACATATGTCACAAATAAGAATTTGCAATTAATAAAAGATTTAAGACATACCTGTTATTGCTCTCCAGGGCCTCAGTATATCAAGTGTTCCATCTCTTTTAACCCCTTAAGGACAATGGGCAGTCCCTAAACCCATTGAAAACAATGCATTTTGAGCCCGTACATGTACAGGCTTTGTCTCTTAATGGTTCCTCTAACACCAATGTGCCTCTATAAGTAAAACTACCAATGGCAGCAGTTACCAATAACCCTCATAGAGAGTTATGCTCACATGGAGTTTCTCAGCTCACAATTGGGAGCAGCACACACAGCCCCTAACGTAACCCAGGACCAAGGGCAGCTAATCATTTTGCCTCACAGGATCTGGATGATGGAGAATTGAGGGAAGGAATCTGGAGTGAGAGGAGAAAAAGAAGACTGAAGGACAAGTGAAATAAACTTGGAATAGTATTTGAAAGTATGACTTAAACACAAAAGGGTTAGGGGAAAGAAGGCTGTCATCTTCCTTGTAAATGACTATATTGAATAATCGGGGGGCTATGGGCATAGTAAATAAAAAGCATTTACATCACAGGGCATTTGGCTTTTCAAGATAGGATTAGGATTGAAATTTTACAATGAAAGCATGAGCATTGTTTTTTCATTTTTAACAATAAAATGTCCCATAACACATTTAGAATTTTTATATACCCATTCACAGTAATCTACAATTTAACCTAAGTGGTGCACCCTTAAACCTTTACACTGATACATGCAAACACGAATGTCTTTATTAGCCATCAGGTAACCACACCAGGCAAACGCGTCTTTCCTTTGTTGCCGGTTATGTGACTGACCCAATGCATTAGCTGCAAAAATGTAAGAGTGTGGCTTACATCTATACTTGCCCAGGAGGTGGTTGCACACATGCCATTTACCTGCTCATAACTTTAAAGTGGCAGGGCCAATCTCCATTCCCAGTCTGTTCATGAAAACAATGCCCTGCCATCCAGCTACTTGGTTTGCAGGAGATATGTTCAGCCAAACACTAGCAAATAAATCAGGGGTGTCCAAGTTTTTTCTGCAGTGGGCCACTTCATCAGAATTGTATACTTGCGAGGGCCGCACTCATTTTTCACTGTGAGAAAATTATGGCCTTTAATAATAATATGCAGATTAAAATAAAGTTAAATGACCAAAAACCTTTACTTTTCCTCTCACTGATTTCTGGGCCTAGAACATTTTGTGACTACAAATTCAGGATTCAGGGTAATTAAAAATGAAATAATTCTATTTATTCTAGGGATGCACATGATGATAAATCTGGACCAAAACCGAAAATTCAGGATTCACTTAGCCGAAACCGAAAATGACCCACCTCGTTTAAAAATAATAAAAACACACTTTTATTAAAAGTTTGTAACACACCACAATTGTACAAAACAATTCAACAATATGACTTGGCATGATAGGAGTGTGATTGCTAACAGCAATCACACTCATATCATACCCAGGCAACCAGTAAATGCTGGAACCTAGGCATGACTGTGATTACTGTGATTGCTGTTAGCAGTCACACTCCTATCATGTCAAGTCAGCCAGTACATGCTGGTACAGGGGGCTGTAAGTGATGTTCAGACCCCATACTGCTGACAGCATCAATACACAAGGGGGGCTAGCCAGGTTTCAGCATGTACTGACAGACTTGGCATGCTAACAGCCATCACAGTCCCATCATGCCTAGGTTCCAGCACTTACACATCCATGCTATCATACACACACTCATTCATTCACATACTCATTCATTCATTCACAGATTAATTCCCTCAATCACGCACACTCATTCAAACAACCTCCCCCACCCCCTTACCTGCACTTCAGCTCTCTCGATGCCGCTCACTCAGACTTCAGCAGGGGGTGCGGCCTCCCTCTGCATTCTCTTGTACTCCACAGAGGAAGCAGGACTGGAGCAGAGTCATGTGATATCACGTACATTCACGTGACTCTGCTGGGTTCCACTTCCTCTGTGCAGTACAAAAGACCCTCCCACAGGTAAGCAGCCCGGTTGTCCTGGCTGCTGATCTCCCAGCCCCTAGACGCCCCTGAATAAATAATGGCTTGATTAGGTCAAACCTATACTGTGTAGAGATCCAACTTTGGACAATCTCCCCCTTCCCCTCCCCTCCCCATCACTGCCACAATTACCAGAGAGCTATTTGCAATCTTAAATGCTAACAAGTGAGTGGAGAGATCCATATGCTTAACAAGCCTCTAAGATGGGAAATCATTTAAGTACACAACTACATAATCTGTCCATTGGCCGATGGGCTATTGTCTGATAGAGCCTCGCAAAAGCGTAAGAATAATGTACAATCATGGATAGTCAGCAGGCAGCCACACAACTTATTTATCGATCACGGGACTTAGAGTGTCTGGGTTATTTTTCTACCCCTGTCCATTCTGTGGTCAACAATGTATCTACTGTTTTACACATATAAACTTTTTACACATATAAAGGTTGTATAACATCTTAGGATACATGTATGCATCCCCTCTGTTATATTTTTCCAGTTGCATCGTTACTGTTTTATACACAAATTTGACATTAGTATTTAGTGTAAATAATCAGTAGTCGTGAGAGTAACACAAAGTTAGGGTGTATTGTTATTGCTCAGGTGTAAAGGTTTTAAAAATCCTTTGTTCCGTCTAGTATATGATAATTGCAGAGCTTGTAATCTGGCTGGAATGCTGTTTCATGCACATGGATATCATAACCCATTACAAGGTAAAAATAGCAAACACAAGATCTGAACAAGAAAATGAGTTTCTACAACATCAAAAAGGACAAAGGACATTGTGGAGATAATTACATTTATCTTAAATGAAAATACCACACTCATTAAACGCACGCTTTGTGATCTGTATTTCGGTAAAATAAAATTGGCCTAATTAATTCAGAATATTACTAATTAAATGTCAGTAGAAATATACATAACGCTCTGGTTTGTAGAAAAGCTGTCGGAGAGGAGAAAATACACTGGGGGGTATTTACAGCAATATAAGGCAGAAACAAATCCCTTTACCATGAAGTCTCCCTCCTCATTTCTTGTATTGTGATCCGCTTAAAAAGAAAAAGGAAAACACTTCTGATCTAGTAGCCAAAACTCCTATCTTATCCTAATCATTTGTACTCCATCAGCTTTTTTTATGTCTTAGCAAGCTTTGTAAAATGTTTTGGCATATTTCCCAGGTAACCTAAAACTTAATTACAAATACAATCACTGAATATTACAGTATATAGTGGAGGGAATTACTGTAGCTATGAAATATGTGTGTATATATATATATATATAATATATATTATTATATATTTTAGACAATTTGCGATTCTTTTTTATTTCATCCTGCTATTTTTTCTGGGTTCTTTTTATGCTTCCTTGCGGTATTGATCACATACCACCATAGTAATCATTCATTTTTATCCTCCTCATATCATCCCTAAAGACAGTATCAATAAACAGGGTTCACTCCAATTTGTCTTCTTAGCTTTCAAAGTAATCATCTTATGGAACGCTATGGTCTAAATGTTTGGTGTCACAGCTGACAGTTCCCAATTTGAACTGTCAAAGAAGACATGTACACATTTTCTCCCCAGCATCTGAATTAATGTTGCCTATGTCATCATAAGCCTGTAACTTAATTACTGATGACTTAATAGCTACTAAACCCAAGCATTTCCACTCCTCTTTTCCCTAGCAGCTAAAATCTAATTGGACATTTATCAAAGAGGCGCTCACTAAAGAAAACATTAATTTTTCAAAATCTGAGGAATGCCTCCAAGCAAATTAGATAACATTTATTGATACCATGTCACTAACAGTTAACCTCTTCTCGAAAATCAAGAGATCTAAGGAACCAATAGAGTAACTGAACAAGATTTAAAGAAAGAAGGGCATGATATTACTTAATTAACCTATAAACCTATGATATAACTATGATAAAACTATGATATATATCTATATATAACTATATATATATATATTGTTGTATGACTTAGAAGCTGTCCTCATCATTTTAAGGACATAGGAATTAAAGATGTAAAAAAACTGCTTTTTGCGCACAACTAGCTTTTTTTCTATGAGTGTGGTCTGAATAAGGCACTTGTAAGTCATTAATAGATGTCTGTGGTGCACAGCTGCATAGTCACAATGTATACAATCAGTTTGGTTTGGTTCACCAGCAGGCACCCCGATTGTTCTGTAAAAACAGCTTAAAGCAAAATAAATATCAATTTAGGGGGCTTGATTATTCCATAGAATAGTCAAAGTAAAGTCAAACAATGCAATAAATTGAGTTGAAACTGAAAAGCTACATCCACCCACTTTACCGTACTTCCAGCCGTTATTTTTCTTTTAGAATGGCACTTGTTCAAGAAATAAAGAAATGCTTTGGAAGTATATGTTCATTATGCTTTTCAGCACTTACCTTGCAGTTGGTTGGATTTTATTTCATTTTCATAATTTGATGACTGATAATATTAGTCATGATATTAAGGTATCCATTATTTGGGATGATGGAAGAACAGATGGTGTTGGACACAGTGTTCTAGGGTGAACATAATGTTCTATAATTCAGAACATAATACAAAGTATGACCTCTTACAGCATTATGATATTTTGTCTACAATTAAAAAAACTTTTGTACTGAAGCTTAATAAAACAAGAAG
Organism: Spea multiplicata; assembly: GCA_009364415.1. NCBI lineage: Eukaryota > Metazoa > Chordata > Amphibia > Anura > Pelobatidae > Spea > Spea multiplicata. The sequence continues at coordinate 12,025 of VKOC01026764.1, forward strand.
GATTCTTTTTAGCTGCTGTATATAAAAGTATGTGTAAGACCTGATATGACATGATGGATTATTCAAAACATTTGTTTCATTGACCTCATTTTATGCCCTTGTTTCTCTTTGTATTTTCTCCAGATGCTCCACAGCTGAACGTTCACCTACAAGTGTTGCCATCAGGAGGTTCTGTGGCCACTGGGATTCCTGTTTCCCTTATGTCCCCATGTTCCGGTCACACTGATGCCTGTCGGGTTATTGATGGGGCGTTGTACTCCTTGACCCTGCAGTATTGTGGAACCTGTTTGTTTGCCCTGTGTATTTCCTGGTTTTGACATTGGTCTTTGACTCTGACCACAATTCTGTTTTTGCCTTTTGTACCTTGCCTGATTATCTAGATTTCAACCTTTGGCTTGGAATGTTTTTTATTGTCTTGGATCCTCCTTTGGCACCATATACTTGCTCTCTTTTGTGTATGACCTTGGCTTGACTCACCTCGTCTGCTAGACTCTGCTGGAGGCTATAAGTTTTCCCTATCGCTGTTTTCATCTGACAGCCTCCTACCAGTTCATTGCTCCATGGCTGTCTATGGCTCTGAAGAAGGAAGCCAAGGCTGCAGCAGACACTTCTACACCTGGCTGCCCCATGCCAAGCTCTAAGCGTGAATCTGCCCCTGCACAAAGACTCTTACTCTTACAAGGATACTTACAGATAAATAATGCCTATTACATTAATTAAAGTGTACTTTAATATGTATTTTTGTTACTGGGACTGTTTGGGACTTTATACCATTTCTATGAGACATTTATCAGGCCATTCTGGTAAGGGGAGATTAGTGAAGGGCTATGTATTAGGGTTACATTATTATGGTATGTGACAAGACAAGCCAGATGACTTAATTTATTGGGTTTATATTTTGTACTAGAAATCATTCATAATGGACATTGTAGTAAAGGTAGATGTATACTGTACAGTAAACCAGTTGTTCATGAATGCAATGTTAAGTTCCCTTTGTGCATTGTACTGGGGTTATTCTTCAATAGCTCACTTTATTGGTAGGTTTGTTAAAGCCACCATATTACGGTAATAAATGGTTTATTATGGGCACTGAGGTAGAAGCAGTTTGGTTATGTGCTTTTATGCCTTACAATTACAATTGTGTCTAATGGGCATTTGGGGCACTGTATTATGGGCAGGTTGCGATGGCTAAGTATGAATGGCCATGGAACCTCAGCTCATATAATTATATCATTTTTAGTGTCTTTATGGTGTAAAGGTAATTTAGCCCCAAGTCTCAGTAGACATGATCAGATACGCTTGTTATGCGACAACCATGGTTTTTTTACACCATCATAGAAATAGCAACGTTTTGGCTACACTAAGCATTTTATGAAGCCTAATGTACACTACAAGTGTAATGCACTTTATAATGTATTTTCTTTTTGGGGGAATTAATCTTTTAAGTTGAGAAAGTCAGATTTTAATCATCAACTGTATGTAAAACACTGGAACTAGAAATAGCACTTTGTGTTAAGCTTTTATCTTGTCACTTTGTACACTTTGAACAAAGAATTCTGTAAAACTTTGCCAGGAAGTCATATAAAATTATTGCATCATTTTACCTGATGGACCTTTTAATAACTCTGTTCATCAAACTTTCCTAAACAGAGATTTTACAGACTGACAGTTAAAAACCTCTTTGGGAATAAAACTCAATGAAATACACAATATATATGCGATCTATTATATTCCCTCATCTTTATGAATGGTATAATAATTTAATTTCGGTTTCTTATATAACGTTCATTGTTTGCAATTGATTTCTGGAAATCTCATAAAGACAAATCAAAGCAAAAAGTAAGACTGCATGTGGTATAAATACATGGAACTCTGAACAAAAATCAAGAGGCATGAAGGTAGACAAATAAAGAAAAAATAGATCACAACAACTTAACACAGTAAAATATCTGGGGCATTACACAATAACCTGGCACTGAAAGAAGGAAGCCCCGTTAAGGCTGCAGTTAAGGCTGCTAATTATGAAAGAGCCTCATGCTCGTCTATTAGTTTCTTGACAGACTGTTGCTGTTTATAATTGGGTGCTGGCAGAAGCACAATTATAATCCGTGATGTAGTCTCATCAAGGCCTAGGGTGGTAGATCTGAGGAAAAGCCTCTGGGACCCTTCACTAGTGATCAGTTTTCTACAGTAGCTCTCAATGGACCTGTTGAGGAGACCAGACACCTTCCTTGAAAAATGCTCATTTATATCAGGGAGGTCGTTGCACAAAACAGAAGCACTGAGGAAAGGGAAGTACCCCCTTATTATCATAAGATGGGGATGCTGCCCTGCGTCAAACCTAAGGTAGCAGATTTCTTACTTTAATCTGTTATGTCTAGATAGCCCACAGATGCTCATCTTCTTGCTTGCCTCTCTCTTCATCGTGAGGGGCTCTTGTAAGAGTTGCTTTAACAGGTGACCTCTATAATTGCATATCCGTTTTCCTGCTCCTCCTTGTTCCTCTGGTTGATAAGGACTAGGTGTCCAGTGTCTGACACCTTACATTTTAATATGGCATCCATATAATTCATATTATTCCATATTATTGTACTTACTGGAGCAGTCAATAAACAAGGGATATGTCTTGGCATGAAAAGAGTAATATGGGGCAACTGGGTGTATGTTTACCAGCTATTTACTAATACATCCCACAAAATACAGGGCAACACTTTACATATGGTAGTCAGAGGCATGTAAGATGTAAACATTGAAACATTGAAACATTGAAAAATGGCCAGCACGGTAACCCTAGTTAATACTATCCTCTTAGACAGTTATAATGCCACCAGTGACATACAGTCCTAAGGTTCATATCCAGTGGACTGGTCAATGGTCACCTACCACCCCAACTAATTTTAGCCTAGTTTACAGAATCCAACTGAAAATGTTAACCACACAGTAAAAAAAACCCTACTAGCTGTTACCTTCTTAACATAAAAGTGGCTAAAATCATTGTTGCAATGGACAATATCTTCTGTGGCATTAAGACACTTATTTGTGAGATTGTTAATTATCCATTGTTCATGTGATATCTGTTCTTCAGAGAAGTATCCCTGTTTGGATCTCAACTTGCATTCCCTTATTGCCAAGTATTAAATAATTGCTTCTGTTATGTTTACTTAAGCATTGTCTTGTATCTACCTAGATACATACTGGATATACATCACATAGGACTTAATGAAAACCAATACATCAATACCAAAAGCGATAATAGAGTATGTAAAATGTATCTACAAATAATAATGTTATTTAACAATAAAAAGCTATAAACCAATATTATATATATAAATATATATTGTGTGTAGAATGTCATTAGATAGTTATACATGCATGCACAATTAGTATGTTGCCATTAATCAAAGGCCACTGTAAAATAACATTTTTGATGTTGGTTATTTATAATTATTTAGTTAAAAGTAAGGTCATGAACCGCCTGTTAAAATCTAATAAAATAATAGCAATTATATTTGTTTTTTTCCATTATCCTTAAAGAAGTGCAGAAAATGGCATTTTAGAAGCATCATAAACTAATACGAACCCAATTAACAAGTTGAAATTGCCAGTCCTTTATTCCTTCTAAAAGCTATTTTGCTAATTTGATCAGCTTCAAATAAACTTAATTCAAGGCATTGACATGGTCTATTGTAGATATCTCTCGTTCAACAAAATAAATCACGTATGAAACGTGAATCAATGAAGCTTGGAACTCAGGGGAAAAGTCCAACTAAGTGGTCCAGTGACAAAAAAACAGATTTAGCCACCAACATGCTGAGTGCACAATATTCAGCTCTGTGCATCACACACTGACCAAAAAGGACTGTACACAAAATATACACAAAGAGCACAGGAATGATCCAGTCAGTGTGTAAATGCTGTCCAGACAATTAGATGGATATGTGTGAAAATGTAAGGAAAAAAGCCCCAAAATCTCTGGGTAATGGCCCAAATGTTCACATTAGTTCTGGGGTCAATTGTCCCTCTTGTCAGCCATTCCCTGAACAGTATTTACTACTTTCTTTTGTCCATACCTAATTTGTATGTAAAAAAATGTTTCAAAAATGATTAAAGACATTTTAATAGTAAAACATTTGGTATGGTATTCTACATTATTTCTAACCAAGGTGGCCATATGGACCATGTGAAGTTTCCTTGCCATCATCACCGTCATTATGCCTGATGGGTAGGTCATCTATTTAATGAACACTTTTAAAATAATTAAAACCAAATTATAGTTATGCCTGGTGCAGCAATGGCTTACAGATACACTGGTAACAATTTTACAGAATGGAGTTTTACACTGAATTACCAAGACATCCATCCATGGCTTATATTTTCTCAAACTTTGAACTTTCCAATCTATTGACCTGTGCACTGACCTCTGCATGTGACTTCCTCTACAAATGATCCTAGTCTAATAGCTCTATGGAATCTGCTGGCCCTCTAAAAATAAATTGGAACTGTGTAATAATAATAATAATAATAAAGATAATAAAAACAACTTAATTATTCCTGTGGCTGGCTGCCAAATCTGCAACAGCGATGGGCTACAGTACTGGGGGATTGACATTAAAAGGGTGATCAGATGTTCCCTTAAACTGGAGAAACTAATAAATATTATATCACCTAGATCAGAAAAGGATTAAAGCTGTTAGGGTTTCAAGGCTACATTTAGGCATCTTGTGTTTTGTAGGAATGGAAGATAATTGAAGCCTGGCTTGACGGGATCATTCTAAAATATAGTAGACATTATTTATGGAAAATGGGTGAGAATACAGAATTTCCATAAATGATGAGGGGGTGTTTAGGAATTTGTGGTGAATATTGTATTTAATAGAGTGCAGGGCAGACAGCTGCTTAGCTGACCAGGTTACGGACATGAAAGGTGACTTGTTGATCCATTTAGGTTATTTTTCACTGCCAGTTAAATTATACAAATATCTGGCAAGTCATCAGTTTATATGAGGAGGCTATGATAAACATGTTTAGTTTTAATATATTTTTGCTATATCATTAATGGCATCATGCCTTCGTTTGGAAGATTATATAACACATATAACGACCCTCCCAACTAAACCAGTTTGCTCTCACAATGACTCTAATAGTTAACGGTTTGATTTTTTGGAGTTTATATTCCAAATCCGGCTGTTCTATTATAAACTGCATGAACATGATTTTTCTGTGCAATAGAAATCCAGGATTTGCCATGCATTTATATGTAGTAAATAATTGACATTTATTTATACACTAAGGTCATATTTTTCATTCTTTGCTTATTGCAACAGCAAATAATTATTAATGCCATCATTCTGACAGACAGCATGCATAAAATATGTCTGGTAAATGTATTGTGTTTCTTCAAAACCTAATATAGTGTAGTCCAGATGGGATTTTATTTAATATAGTATGTATTAGAGACGAGAACTGTCTCTTAATTAAATAATCAGTATATTAGGAATATCAGTTCATACGCTCAGTAAGATGCGCAGTCCTGCTGACTCAAAGAAAAAATAATTCCTTCATCTCATACACCTGTTCGATTGACTGTAGTTTTGGTCCCACTGTGATGAGTGCAGCAACATGTCATCTGCATATTTAAAGGGATATAGTGTACGACACACTATACCATGTAAAGACACACCAGTCTTCATGGAGGGGCAAAAGGTGCAGTTGCCCAAGCACATAAAGCAATGCAAGGGATGCAATTATGTATTTAGACAATGTGAAAGAGAAGAATTGGAGCCCAGAGGTGGGGTGCTTAAGGAATTAGAATGGGTGGAAAGTAAAAATATTTTCCTCCCATTGGTGAAATAATGACTTTTCTGAAATAACTTCGGGAACAATGATGGATGCCAAGGCAGGGGCAGATGCACGTGGAGCTATGAAGCAAATGAGCAAAACATGAAGCAAATGACATGTGACTTTTAACTGCCTGAGTGCATCTCTACTAATATGACTACATGCACATAGTTCTATAGACACAGACCTGTCACTATGGTGTAGCTTTGTTTTCTCAACAACTGGAACATTTTCTCTTGGCACATAATCAATGCATGAGTTCTATGACAGGCTGTTGAGGTTGTTACAAATCTGGGATTTCCCTTGAAAAGTCAACTCAACCTGTCATGTGTCTTGGCTACCAATGAGGAAGGCCCAGAGGCACCAAATAATAGGACGGCAGGTCTGGCTTGGCTAGTAGAAGGAATACGTACCGTGATGGGTAGAGGTTGATCATTGTATGCTCTAAATTGACAGATTGAACACTGCAGGGCTTTAAGGCTTGCAAAATATTGACAACATTCTATATTAACTTTGACCCGATTTGTAAACTAAGCTAGAGCTAATGCTGCTTTACAGAAAAAGATTGAAAATAATCATAGATCAGGTCTTTTTTTTCCCTGCTATAGTTTACCTTTAGAACAACTAATTTTCCCAGCATCATATGAAGTTATAAGTAGTGAGACTAAACTCTCTTACTCTTACTCTCCATCATATGTTTCCTAACATTTGTAAGAATGAAATGGCCTATAGTGATATGGTTTGAATTCTAATCTCCTTCATGGAATGAAGAAATGCTTTCATTGAATTGAGGGTCTATCAAGAAGCCCTTGCTGGTAGCAAGAAAGATGCTTCTAAAATGTTAGTCCGGAGTCTATCATTGAGAATTTATAGCAAGAAGTTTGCTTACATTATATATCTACAGACATCTGGATGAAGAGTGTAACATTAACCAGCTGATTCAGATGTTTTAAGAAATCAGAACTAAGAAGAATTCCAATATTACCGCATGTGTGGACTATGTTTCTTTGCAAGAAAAATACTGTCCGGTGCCTTTCCGGTAAAGTAATGAATAAATATATCAAAATAATTAAGATCAATGCATTTATTACTTTATTACTTTATGTTCTTTCTACCCCTAATATACTTTCTAAGTGGATTTTTAAAGATATTTACGTTTTCTATTCATTATCATATATATTATTGCATATTTGAAAATCTGTTTTGGGAAAGGAGTTTAAGTTTGTAATGGTAGAACTTTAAAATCTCAGATTTTCCATAAATGATTTAATGCTTGAGTTCCTTTTTATCTATATAATAATTGTTTTGTTTTGTGTAATCTCTTTCAAAAGAAAAACAGATGGTACATCACGTTATGTATCATGTGAACAGTATGAAATCTCAAATGCCAGTACATGTAATCATGCGCGTTAATGAATCCTTGACATCACATTAACAAAAAATGCTCATGCATGTTTATGTTCACTGGGTGTCTTTAATTGACTGTAAAATACATTTATATTTGTATAACATCTTCTTTAATAAAGCGACAGTGAAATTGTGTCAGTTCTATTCTTCTCTAATACAGCTACAACTGAACTAAAAGTATTAGATGTCAACAATTTGAAAAAAAGACAAAAAAACATCTTGTTTGTTTTGTTATATATATATATAATATCTATCTATCTATCTATCTATCTATCTATCTATCTATCTATCTATCTATCTATATATACACACACACAATCATCCTTTTTCCAGTTTCTAATAGCAACCAGTGGAGTGAAGGCAGCTACGTCTAGCTTCCTCGATATTCAGTGACTCCTATGTAACATATTATTTTGGAAAAAATCCTAAATTTATATTAGTGTTCTTATTATGTTTGTCTGGAACTATGATTCCTGATACTTTCATCTTCCAGTTTTAGTTTGTGTGTTAAGCAAATAATATAATCATTGGTCTACATTTTAAAAGTGACTTCATAACTGCAGTAATCAATTGATTATTCCTTCTGATAATAACACTTTTACAAATTCACCCAAAATCAATGACGATATTTAAGCCCAGAGGTTTTTATTTTTTCCATTTAAAAATCCTAGAAGTCCTAGTGAATAATACAGAAATTGGGAATTTATACTGATTATTATTAATAATATTATGTTATGAATATCAAGTGGATTAATAGGAAGCCTTGACTCTACAAAGATACAGTTAATTGAGTAATTATAGAAATAAAGGCCCAGAAAGTTGTTGGTTTTTAATTATAATCTTTATTAGATTTTTTATTTGTTCTTATATACAGTTGTCATGATAAATTACTTAGTTTAAAAGATACTTCCTTGTACAGAAATAATATGACAAAACCCAAATACAGACATCTTTGTATAATAATTCATTCAGAAGATTCATGGAAAATTGTGTTTAGCCAGAATCCCTTGCACTTGTGATAGCACTACAAGACGTGTGTGGGAAAAGCAAGTCTTCTGACTTGCCTGGTGGATGTAGATTAGAGTTTGATGATGCCTCTGCTATTTCTCAGCTCACACAGGAATAATAATATTTAAATTATGCGGATGCCTTTATTCCTATCAGAAACATGAATGCAAATCTATATTAAATAAATCATAAAATAGCCATTTAGGTCTTTATAATGCCTTTGTTCCTAAAATGACTTCTGATTGATTGCATAATATCATTTTTCCATTAACTATCATGCTCTTGGGACACATTTTAAACAAAGGGCAGGCACAAAACATCATTTTCTAGGAATACAAATATGATTTTTTTTTAGTAATAAGTAAACCAAGAACACAATAAAGAACGAAAAATATTACTCCCTCTGTCACCAATTTGCATTTTATAGTTTACATGGCAATTGCTGTTTTAAGTTTGATGGTTTACAAACTATATGCAACTGTTAAATAAGATCATTTTATATACAAATATATATTTTTCCCAGTCGGTTTGCATTGAAAGTCTGTTTATGTTTAAAATGGTTGAATAAAACTATATTAATGGCTGTATCTGCTCTGTGTTGCTTGATCATGAAGAAAGATGAAACTTACAGAAAATGCTAGTTGTAGGCAAGGGGCATTAGTGTGTATATTAACTGTTTCTTTGCTTTATTATGTGCATATTATTACTTATTGAACAGATTTACTGAACACTTTACAGTATACCGTATTTGCTCGATTATAAGACGAGGTTTTTTTCAGAGCAAATAGAGGTCTGATTAGGAGACTAAGATCCAGATCCCCCGCACCGCTGCAGGGGACCTGGA